>CASHTC010000923.1:125391-135391 GCA_949357725.1 Hyperoplus immaculatus | reverse complement strand
ACACACACGCTCAGAGACACAGACGGACAGAGAGACAGACACACGCAAGCAAGCATGCACACACATAGACAGACAGACAGACGCACAGACAGACAGACACACACACACACACACACACACGCGTGTTCAGAGAGACACACAGACAGACAGACACCCATGCACACACACACACACACACACACACACGCTGAGAGAGACACACAGACAGACACACACACGCGCTCAGAGAGACACACAGACAGACAGACACCCACGCACACACATGGCTGCATCCTGCTGGGGGGGCTGTTCATCTACGACGTCTTCTGGGTGAGACACTATCCCTGCGTTCCAAATCTCATACTCTTTATTATCTCTCCTACATACAAAATTTGCCCATAAAAAGAATCTACGGGGTGCCCTTAGCTCAGTTGGTAGGGCGTCCCCCCCCCCATGGGCCTCGGCCAGCAGCGGACCCGGGTTCGATTCCAGCCCGCGGTCGTTCTCTGCATGTCACTCCCCTCTCTGCCCCATTTCACCTCTGTCTCTAGACTATCAATAAAAGCATAAAAATGCCAAAAAAAATATCTTTAAAAAAAAATATATATATAAACACATCACTTTTGTTTTTGCTCCCATTTGAGCTGAACTCAAAAATCTAAAAAAAAAATTCTATATACACAAAATAACCATTTATCTCAAATATTGTTCACAAATCTTTCTAAATCTGTGTTAGTGAGCACGTCTCCTCTGCCCAGATAATCCCTCCCACCTCACAGGTGTGGCATATCCAGATGCTGATTAGACAGCATGAATATTTCACAGGTGTGCGTTAGGCTGGCCACAATAAAAGGCCACTCTGAAATGTGCACTTCTGCTTTATTGGGCCCTAACACTTTCTCTGTCTCTTTCTCTCTCCCTCTCTTTCTCTCTCTCTCTCGCTCTCGCTCTCTCTTTCTCTCTCTCCCTCTCTTTCTGTCTCTTTCGCTCTCTTTCTCTCTCTCTCTTTCTCTCTCTCCCTCTCTCTCTCCCTTTCCCTCTCCCTCTCCCTCTTCCTCTCTTTCTCTCTCTCTCTCTTTCCCTCTCTCCCTCTCTTTCTCTCTCTCCCTCTCTCCCTCTCTCTCTCTCTCTCTCTCTCTCTTTCTGTCTCTCTCTCTCTCTTTCTGTCTCTCTCTCTCTAGGTGTTTGGAACCAACGTCATGGTAACAGTTGCCAAGTCTTTTGAAGCACCAATCAAATGTGAGTTAATGAGACTGAAATTATATTGAGCCATTTTTCATTTCTGTCTGTCACGTGTCTGTGTCTGTTCAATGATGCCGACTTTGCTAGTTTTTTTAAGCTCTGTATAACTTTGTGGATTAAATTTTTTTTTTATTTTTTTTTTACATTTAAAGCTGCAGTGTGTAGAATTTTGGGTTTTATTTCCTAGCAGATTTTGTAGAAAGTAATTATAATATCCATAAGTACATTTAATTTAGTGCATAATAGCTGATAAAATGTTTTTAATTATTATTTTTTTCCCTTAGAAAGGGTCTCATATATGTCCATATTTCTGCATATTTTGGACCAAGGCCTTGTGCCGCCATCTTGAAAGTGTCATAGTTGGAATGTCATCAGGTGCATTGTTTAAAATGTAGAATTGTTCTTGTCCTGGAAGGCCACTGTAGCTTCTGTTATTATTCTAAAGGGTTGGGGTTACCCGGGGGGAGCGTTGCATTCTAGAACTTTGTAGAACTTTCTTGATGATCTCATATTACACACTGCACCTTTTAAAGACCATTGAAGTGAGAGTTAGTTTACAAGCCTCTAATAAAAATAAAAACTCTCTTTAGCAGAATTTGTTCATTTAAAATTGTTCCTCTGAGGTATATTTATGTTATTGGTTTTGTCTATGTGCTTTGTTGTTTTCATTATTCATGTATTAACACGTCACTCACTCACTCACTCACTCACTCACTCACTCACTCACTCACTCACTCACTCACTCACTCACTCACTCACTCACTCACTCACTCACTCACGCACACAAACACACAGTGGTGTTCCCTCAGGACCTGCTAGAGAAAGGTCTCGGAGCCAGTCAGTTTGCGATGCTCGGTCTGGGAGACATCGTGATTCCAGGAATCTTCATCGCTCTGCTGCTGAGGTTTGACGTCAGGTAAAAACACACACCCTGTCTCCAAACATATAACACACACACACACATGGAGAGACACATACGGAGAGACACAGACTAACACACACACACACACATGGAGAGACACATACGGAGAGACACAGACTAACACACACACACACACATGGAGAGACACATACGGAGAGACACAGACTAACACACACACACACACACACACATGGAGAGACACATACACACACACACACACACACACACAGACACAGACTAACGCACACACACACACACGGAGACACACAGACACACACACACACACACACACACACACAGACACAGACTAACGCACACACATACACGGAGACACACACACACACACACACACCGTGTTGTTGTCTTTGTAAATCCACTCACGCTGTCTCCATATATATAACTAACACACACACATAGAGAGACACACACAGATTGGCTCAGGTTTGACGTCAGGTAAATACACATATCCTCTCCTACTGTTTAGAATACGAATCACAATCACTTTTATTACATCTTTCTGTTATCTGCTTTTCAGTTGCCGCTCCAAAATTGTGGTAACGAGCTCCCCCTCCATATTAGACAGGCCGCCTCACTGAACGAGCTCCCCCTCCATATTAGACAGGCCGCCTCACTGAACGAGCTCCCCCTCCATATTAGACAGGCCGCCTCACTGAACGAGCTCCCCCTCCATATTAGACAGGCCCCCTCACTGAACGAGCTCCCCCTCCATATTAGACAGGCCGCCTCACTGAACGAGCTCCCCCTCCATATTAGACAGGCCCCCTCACTGAACGAGCTCCCCCTCCATATTAGACAGGCCCCCTCACTGAACGAGCTCCCCCTCCATATTAGACAGGCCCCCTCACTGAACGAGCTCCCCCTCCATATTAGACAGGCCCCCTCACTGAACGAGCTCCCCCTCCATATTAGACAGGCCCCCTCACTGAACCAGCTCCCCCTCCATATTAGACAGGCCCCCTCACTGCCCATTTTTAAAACACGTCTTAAAACCCATTTTTACTCCTTGGCTTTCAACCCAGCATGAGACCTTAATTTTGTTTTGGTGTCCTATGGTGTATTTCATTCATTGTGCTTATTAGTTTCATTTGTTTAAATTGTTTTATCTGAATTTTAAATTGTTGTATTGCTTTTAAATTGTTTTACCTGCACTATGTACAGACAGCACTTTGTTTCAGCTGTGGCTGTTTTAAAGGGCTTTATAAATAAAGTTGAGTTGAGTTATCTGAAAGTAGAACCGATTGCCCAACCCAGTGCCATGGAGAGAGTCAACATGTTTGGTTGTGAGGATCTTAATACTGCTTTGTTTTGTCCCTTGTTCAGTCTGAAGAAAAACAGCAGGACGTATTTCTACTCCAGCTTCCTGGCGTACATCTTTGGACTGGGGCTCACCATCTGGGTCATGCACACCTTCAAACACGCACAGGTACACACACACACACACACACACCTTCAAACACGCACAGGTACACACACACACACACACCTTCAAACACGCACAGGTACATGCACACACACACACACCTTCAAACACGCACAGGTACACACACACACACACACACACACCTTCAAACACACACAGGTACACACACACACACACACCTTCAAACACGCAAAGGTACACGCACACACACACACACACACACACACACACACACACACACACACACACACACACACACACCTTCAAACAGGTACACACACACACCCACCTTCAAACACGCACAGGTACACGCGCACACACACACACACACACACACACACACCTTCAAACACGCACAGGTACACACACACACACACACACACACACCTTCAAACACGCACAGGTACACACACACACACACACACAACCACACACACCCACACACACCTTCAAACACGCACAGGTAAACACACACACAACCACACACACCCACACACACCTTCAAACACGCACAGGTACACACACACACAACCACACACACACCCACACACACCTTCAAACACGCACAGGTGAGGGGAGGGCTCACGGGTCTCTGTACTGACTGTGTAAAAGGGGAGATTTGAAATGTTCGCTAGTGTTAAAAACAAGTCTAAGGTTATGCAAAATAATTATTTTAAATAGTATTGTTTAAAAACTAGTGCTGCGAAACCAACAATGTTACTAATTTAGTTATACGATATTCCCATAATAATCCAGCCTGTGTTGAATACTTCACCCATACAGAACCGGCGTTCTATCATTATAAAATCACTATTATAATATAATGAAGGAGGTTTTTCTTCCCTCAGTCTTCCCTTGGCCCAGCTGTCCCGTTAATCCTAACCCTACATTTTACCATCTGTGATGTTACGCATGGGAAAATTTAGGGTTAGACAGCGAGACCATAAAACACTCTTTCTGCCTTTTCTCAGGCTAGGATGAACCGATTTCTAAAATGTTTGCACATTTATACAACATAGGATCTCAGAGTTCAATACACCTTCATATTCCCGCCGGTGAAGTAGGGCTTTAATAAGCTGCTGGTTAAATAAATGTAAAATAGATGAATAATCCAAAATGTCCTCTCCTCCTCAGCCCGCCCTGCTCTACCTGGTCCCTGCCTGCATCGGCTTCCCCCTCATCGTCGCTCTGATCAGAGGAGAACTGACCGAGATGCTGAGGTGGGACACACACACACACACACACACACACACACACACACACACACACACACACACACACACACACACACACACACACACACACACACACACACACATTAACACACACACACATAGAGACGCTATGCACACACACATAGAGACGCTATGCACACACACACACACACACACACACACACACATAGAGACGCTATGCACACACACACACATACAGACGCTATACACACACACACACACACACACACACACACACACACACACACACACACACACACACACACACACACACACACACACACACACACACACACACACACACAGTCAAACAGAGATACTCACTCACTCACTAGCACATACTGTCATGTGTTGATTTTTCTCAGATGTTTGTCTCGTACTTTCTGTTTGCAATGAGAAAGTTTAAAATGCCACAACATCTGAAATAAATAAGTGTCGGTTGCAACATCCAAGGTGCTTAATAAAATACCATATCACGGGTTAAAGCTGCAGTGTGTAGAATTTTGGGTTTTATTTCCTAGCTGATTTTGTAGAAAGTAATTATAATATCCATAAGTACATTTAATTTAGTGCATAATAGCTGAATTTTTTTTTTTTTATTATTATTTTTTCCCTTAGAAAGGGTCTCATATATGTCCATATTTCTCCATATTTTGGACCAAGGCCTAGTGCTGCCATCTCGAAAGTGTCATAGTTGGAATGTCATCAGGTGCATTGTTTAAAATTTAGAATTGTTCTTGTCCTTGAAGGCCACTGTAGCTTCTGTTATTATTCTAAAGGGTTGGGGTTACCCAGGGAGTGTTGCATTCTAGAACTTTGTAGAACTTTCTTGATGATGTCATATTACACACTGCACCTTTTAAAAAGATTATAATACAGAGAGTTCAAAACGTGGCCAAAGATGCAGAGCAAAACAAAGTATAAATTCACATAAAAGAACAGCATTAAAAATAAACAGGGGCGATTGTGGCTCAGTTGGTAGAGCGGGTCGGCCGATGATCGAAGGGTTGGCGGTTCGAATCCCCGCCCTGCCACCTGTATCATAGTTGTTGTGTCCTTGGGCAAGACACTTCACCCACCTTGCCTCGTGTGAATGTCGATAGTTAGCCTGCTGCTATCGGTGTATGAATGTGTGTGTGAATGGTAACGTGGGAAAGGAAAACAGGTCTCCCTTGAAAAAGAGTCTCCAGTCTCAATGGGATTTACCTGTATGAATAAAAGTAAAAAAAAACATAATTAGATAAAATTGAATTTAGATAAAAGGATAAAAGGGAGCTTGTCATATTACACCCTGTCTGTCTGTCTGTCTGTCTGTCTGTCTGTCTGTCTGAACTCAACATCACTGTTCCTCTTTGGTTGATTTAACTCGTTCGTCACCTCGTCATTTCATTTCCTATTTCCCCGTTAAGTCCATCCGTCCCATTCCCTCTCTCTCATCTTCACTTTCATAATCTTTTCCTTATCGTCTATACTTCCAACTTCTCTTTTAAACTTCTGTAGTAACTTTATTTACATTAGAGTTTAAGATAAAAACTTACAACAATCTCTCTGTCTTTCTCTCTCTCTCTCTTCCCTCTCTCTGTCTCTCTCTTTCTCTCTCTCTCTCTCTTCTCTCCCTCTCATATATTTACCACCTTTCCTTTCATATCTTGGTTTATCCTATCTGATTTTTTCATATATTTTTTTAAAATAATTTTTAATTTTTTTTATTTATTTTAACAACCTTTTTTCTCTATCATATTCCCACCCACCCACCCACCCATCCCTCCACCCACCCACCCATCCTTATTATTTTTTATTACATAATTATAAAAAATAAATAAAAAAAATGTACTTTTTTTTTTTTTTTTTTTTTTTTTTTTTTTTTTTTCCTACCATATTCCCTCCACCCACCCACCCATCCCTCCACCCATCCCTCCATCCGTCCCTCCACCCATCCCTCCACCCGTCCCTCCACCCATCCATCCCTTGTGTTCATGGTTCCCCCCCTGGTTGCTGTAGCTATGAGTCGTCCTGCGCGCTGCTCCCCGGCTCTCCCAGACTCACTCACTATCCGTCCGTCAGCGGCTCTCCCTCCAGCCTGCAAAGCTCCATGGAAACTGTCTCTATGGCAACAGCCTCCTCCTCTTCCTCCTCCTCCTCATCCTCACCTCGTCGCCGCCGGTTACAACCTGCCGCTATGTAGAAAGAAAAGAAACCACGCCCACTTTTTAAGATATTCGGTAAAAAGGCCTTTAATGATAGATATAAGGGAAAGTGTGTGTGTGTGTGTGTGTGTGTGTGTGTGTGTGTGTGTGTGTGTGTGTGTGTGTGTGTGTGTGTGTGTGTGTGTGTGTGTGTGTGTGTGTGTGTGTGTGTGTGCGTGCGTGTGCAAACATCACTCCATCATTACGAACTAAAATAATATCGAATATCTTTCCACCTTTTTAATATCTAAATCCAATTAGGGCTGCAAATTGCTTTTTCTTACACTACAAGCATAGTACAAAACCAATCAGTGCTAAATGAGAGTCTTTGGACAAAAAACTAAAATATATTACATTTGTGATGGAACAAAAATCTGCACAATTAGACAGGGAGACAGTGAACAACCTTAGACACACACAAAAGGATAAATCTAAAAAACAGTAGATAATAATAATTTTAGATATGAAAGAATAGTTTTTTAACAATAATAATAATAATAATAATAATAATAATAATAATAATAATAATAATAAAGCAATTAACAACATTTGTTTTTCTTGTCTGTTCAACTAATCAAAGGAAAAATGTCATGAATAATTGTATTAAATAAAGTTTTTTTTTTCTTCTCTCTCCAGATACGAGGAGACCCCCCCAGAGGAGGAGGGAGACAAAGTCGATGAGTCATCAGAGCCAGACAAAAAGGACCAATAGCATTTCACCATTTCCTTCATCGCTGTCTGTCTGTCTGTCTGTCTGTCTGTCTGTCTGTCTCTCTCTCTGTCTGTCTCTCTCTCTGTCTGTCTGTCTGTCTGATTGGCCCAAAACCCCCAAATCTCTTTACATTTAGCCTGCTGCCCCCCCTTTCTCTCGCTCTGCTACTGCGCTGGTGTCTACTATTAAAAGTTTTTTTTTTGTACAGACACCTATCATGATTCTTCTGTTAACTAGACCAAGCGTTTTCACTCAACTATATGTTTTAAAGGAGCAGTGTGTAACTTTGTCTGTGTCAGAGAAGTGAAACATTTTCTAAGGTATATTCTCCATAACTGAATAAACAAACTTTCCTCACAGGAAAATGTAGATCCCTGGAACAATGTTTGAAGTTAGAAAGCTTCCTGAAAAGTTACTGTTTCACTGTTGTTGTTGTCGTTTACAGCAGCAGGGCCCACAGTTTGGTTTACAAACATATTCTAGTCTTATACTTTTGGTTCCAGGTTCCTCAAAATAATTTAGTTTATGATGATATAATTATTCAATACGAAGAATTACATGTGGACAAAATATGTTTAGTAAACTAACTGCAGGCTCTGTGAATGTAAACAAACCCCCCTCCTCTGAAACTACACACTGCAGCTTTTAAACAGAGGGAACTCGTAGAGTCCATATTAAACGTAAGAACACCAACGTAACATTTATTTCCCTTGTGTGTGTTCAGATAGTAGCCTGGTCCCACCAGACCATCGTACTTCATTTAGCCTGGTCCTACCAGACCATCGTACTTCATTTAGCCTGGTCCAACCAGACCATCGTACTTCATTTAGCCTGGTCCTACCAGACCATCGTACTTCATTTAGCCTGGTCCAACCAGACCATCGTACTTCATTTAATTTGTACATAAGGTCTGGAATCGCTCAATTGACAAACGTTCCCTCACTTGAAGGCGGGTGTCTGTTGGAGTTTAAAACTATTGGATCTGCCCAGTGCCACTCTGGATCTGACAACCAATCGCATAACGTTTTGGTCGTGACTTATGTCATGCGCCGGCTTCTGACTACAACTGAAACTGGCGCACGACCTCAACGTCATTGTTCTCAGCCACTCCCTCTGTTCGCTGATTGGACCGGTAAAAATCTGGCTGAGAAAACCCGCGAATATACCGCAGACCCAGACTGACTACTGAAGGGAAATGAAAATTGAGCGGAAGTAGGTAGGCGGGGGGTGCCAGACTAGTAAAACAGAAACCTCTCCACTATTTGGAGTTCGAAATGGGCCTTACAAAAATGGCCTAAAAAGTGGGAAATTCACATTGTAAAAACAGGCGCTTTTTGTCCATTTTATTTTGCCTTTTAAAGCCTCCGTTCAACCAATCACGATCATCGTTGGTTCACGCCTCGTTCACATGACAACACGTCATAGAAACGGGTGAAAAGAAAAGTGATTTCGTCACTAAATGTTTTTTTTTATTCGCTTTTGCCTTCTTCTGCTTTCCTCATGCCAGCTTTCTCTGTTTGTTTGGTAACACTTTACAATAAGGCAACATTAATTAACTGTTAGATAATGTTAAGTTAATGCTATTAAGGGTTAGTTAATGTGTAGGTTAATCCCTATAGAAGCATTAAGTAAGTGTCAATGCTTTGTTATAATGCTTAGGTAAGCCTAAACTAAACATTACAATTAGTAGATGCTTGGTTTATATTGCATTTACTAAGTATGTATTTACAGTTAAGTAATGCTTAGTAAATGCTCATGAAGCCTTAAAGCTGGGGTATGTGATTTCTGATTGGTCAAAATTAACATGAGCTGTACACTTTGACCAATCAGAGCGAGGCCCTGATTCTCTCTTCTTATTGGCTGTTGGGACTGTCCATTCATTTTTGCAACGACGTTGTTGCGTGTAGAGCGTGTCAGGGAGAGGGGACCATAGGGGAGGGACCAAAGAGAACAAGTGGAGCGGTTGAGGTATTTGGATTCAAATCTCTATCCCAACTGCTATTTTCTCCCCAAATTCTCCATTCCAGGTCTAATTAAGCATTTGCTAACAGTTAATTAATGTTCCCTTATTGTAAAGTGTTACCTGTTTGTTTTTCTTATTTTTTAGAATTTAAAGATGAAAATTCAGTTTGGTTTTAAATGTTCATTTTGTCAAAGCTGTGCTGTGTTTGCACCAACTGACTGTGTGTGGTGTGTGTGTGTGTGTGTGTGTCGTTTCTATAACAGTCCACTCTAGCTGCTTCTGTAAGTCACTTATGAAACAGTTAGTAATATTTCCTACTG
>CASHTC010000923.1:107326-119826 GCA_949357725.1 Hyperoplus immaculatus | reverse complement strand
ATGTGCTCATCGTGTGTGTGTGTGTGTGTGTGTGTGTGTGTGTGTGTTGCAGCATGAATCAGAGATTTTGCCGTTTCCAAACTCGGAGAAAAGTTTCTCTTTACCTGACGACATCATCCAGGAAGTGAAAGAAGGTGAGCGTCTGTTTTGATCACCGACATATGAAATGTTTAAATCTTCTCACCCCCGGCCCCCCTCCCCCTCCTCCTCCATAGAGTCTCAGTCCTCTTCACAGCAGACCCCCCCCCCCCTCCTCCATAGAGTCTCAGTCCTCTTCACAGCAGACCCCCCCCCCCTCCTCCCCCATAGAGTCTCAGTCCTCTTCACAGCAGACCCCCCTCCCCCTCCTCCATAGAGTCTCAGTCCTCTTCACAGCAGACCCGGGTTAGAATCCAGCCCGGGTCGTTCTCTGCATGTCATTCCCCTCTCTGACACATTTCATCTCTGTCTCTACACACTGTCAGTAAAGCGGATAGATAGATAGATAGATAGATAGATAGATAGATAGATAGATAGATAGATAGATAGATAGATAGATAGATAGATAGATAGATAGATAGATAGATAGATAGATAGATAGATAGATAGATAGATAGATAGATAGATAGATAGATAGATAGATAGATAGATAGATAGGCCTATGGTGTAGGGACAAACAATTTGGGGAAAAAACTAATCTGGATTTTTCTGACAGGTGTTGTGATTTGATTTGTGATCTCATTTTCTAACATGAAGCCTGTCTGTCTATCTGTCTGTCTGTCTATCTATCTGTCTATCTGTGTGTCTGTCTATCTATCTGTGTGTCTGTCTGTCTGTCTGTCTGTCTGTCTCTCTCTCTGTCTGTCTGTCTGCCTGTCTGTCTGTCTGCCTGCCTGTCTGTCTGTGTGTAGGTAAGCTGGGTTCAGAGGAGGAATCTAAAGAAGAGTTCAGGATGGAGAGAGAACCTCCGGCGACACATGAAGAAGGTAACGGTCTCAAATCATGTTTTTTATACCACATTCGATTTTCCATTAAAACCCAGATAGCTACTGTTAAAGCCCTACTTCACTGGTGGAAATATGAAGGTGTATTGAACTCTGAGATCCTATGTTGTATAAATGTGCAAACATTTTAGAAATCGGTTCATCCTAGCCTGAGAAAAGGCAGAAAGAGTGTTTTATGGTCTCACTGTCTAACCTTACATTTTCCCATGCGTGACATCACACATGGTAGAATGTAGGGTTAGGATTAACAGGACAGCTGGGCCAAGGGAAGACTGAGGGAAGAAAAACCTCATTCATTATATTATAATAGGGATTTTATAATGATAGAATGCCGGTTCCATATGGCTGAAGTATTCCTTTTTTTATTTTTTTTATTTATTTATTTATAGAGTATTGCATACATCAAAACATTGTTTAAAAGTTATTTCTTGTTGTTGATTACAGAAAATAAAAAACAGTACAAGTGAAACAATCAATGATCGTAACCAGCAAAACCTTAATACTCCCCTTTCTGTTTTTTTTTTTTTTTTTTTTTTCTACTTTTATAGAACAATGTAACAGGGATGCATTGACAATAATAATATATCAAAGAGAGAGAAGAGAAAAATAAAAAATAAATAAAGAAAGACACCTTTTGAAGGGGGATAACCTAGCACCTTTTAGAGTGGGTGTATTTTTTACATCAAATAAATAAGAAAAATAGAAATAAGAAAAACGTAGCATGTTTTTTCTAGACCAGAAATAAAAGACATAAATAAGAATACAAACAAAAACAAATAAAAAGGGCAACAATCCATCACATGGAGGGGTTCGGTTTGGGAGATTTTTCTTCCCTTAATCCATCGGATCTATATAATTTGTCTGCGTCTTTTTCATGAACAAAGTCCAATTTTCCCATATCTTAGTGAACTTGTCCATTTGTAGATTAAGTGAGAAGGTTATTTTTTCCATCAGATAAATGTCATTAATTGTGTCTGCCCATTCTTCTAATGTGGGAGGATCGGGATGCAACCAATGTCTAGTAATGTTTTTCTTAGCTACTGTTATCATTATTTGAAATAAATATTTATCAATATTTCTCATAAAAAAGTCAGCTTTACCTAGAATAAATGTTTCAAAGTTATTAGGAATTTTCGTGTGGAATATTTTTTCCATTGTTTTATGTACCTCTGACCAAAAATGTTTTAACCCTGGGCATTCCCAAAATATATGCCAATGGTTTGCATCCCGATTTCCACAGCCTCTCCAGCATTTAGAGTCTCCTCCAGAGTAATGGGCTTTTAGTTTTGGAGTAATAAAAAATCTTACTAAGCACTTCCATGCGAACTCCCTCCATGTGTATGAACTAGTACATTTCCATTGTGAATCACAGTAGTTATGCCATTCCTCTATTGTCATCTCAAAGTTTCCCTCTCTTTCCCATTTATTTTTTATGTATTCTGTAGAGTATGTTTTTTTTGTCAAGAAACCTGTATATAATCTAGAAACTGTACCTTTGTTAGATTCACCTGAATAGGCCCTTAACATTTCTTTCAGCACCGGGTCTTCCAAATCTATTGGATTTTTTTTCCTACATTTATCAAAATAGTTACGCAACTGTAAATACCTAAAAAAATCTTGTTGCTCCAAGGAGAAGTCTTTTCTTAGAGTTTGGAAATCTTTCAATTGCCCTTTTTTTGTAAGTGAGTAGAAGGTTGTAATCCCTTTGTCTATCCATGTTTTAAATCTAAGATCTAATTGATTGGGTTTAAAGTCAGAGTCATACGCACTCCACCTAATTGTCCATAATTTATCCATCAATTTATATTCTGTCTTGATTGTATTCCAAACTTTAAGTTGAAACTTAAGCCATGGGTTTTTCAATGTATCCATTATTCGGCCTGACTCTTTATTTCCCAAGACTGCCTGAATAGGGGAATCTTTAATTAAACTCTTTTCAATGTCCTTCCATCTTGCATTATAGTCCTGATTGCATAAATTCAATAAGGGCCTAATTTGGGTTGAGTAAAAATAATCTCTCAAATGAGGAACTCCCATTCCACCTTCTTTTTTCGGGAGTTGCAATGTCTTGAATCGCACTCTCGGTTTTTTCCCTTGCCAAATAAACCTCGAAAGAATTTTATCCCAGTCGTGGAATTGCATTTTGGAAATTTCCACGGGGAGAGCCTGAAACAAAAACAAAATTCTAGGAAGAATATTCATCTTGATGGATTCTATTCTTTGAGTCAAACTCATAAAAGGGTTAGAATTCCATCTTAAAATGTCAGATTTGATCTTATTCAGGAGTGGGTCATAATTAATTTTTTTAATAGTTATAATTTCTTTTGGTAATAATACCCCAAGATATTTTATTGCTGTTTGGTCCCACTTCAGATGAAATGTGTCTTGTAAAGCTCTTGGTGGAGTATAGTTTAATCTTAAAATTTGAGTTTTTTGGATGTTTAATTTATATCCCGCATATTTGCCAAATGTTTCTAACAAATCGAATAATTCAGGTAGAGATTCAGAAGGTTCACTTAAAAACATCAAAATATCGTCCGCGTATAGCGCCACCTTGTGTTCATCATTATTTATGCTAATTCCTTTGATACTGTTTTTTTGCCTGATCCACTGAGCCAGCGGCTCAATATATAATGCAAAAAGAAGTGGTGACAATCCACAGCCCTGCCTAGTACCTCTTTCTAACTTAATAGATTTTGATAGATGTCCGTTTATTTTAATTTGGGCGGATGGGTTATTATAAAGAGAGCTGATACCTTTGATAAAATTTTTATGGAAGCCAAATTTTTCAAGGACCCTGTACAAAAACTCCCAGCTTACTGAGTCGAAGGCCTTTTCCGCGTCTAGACTAACCAATAAGGCCTGTAAATTTTGTTCTTGAATATGGCTTAATATACTTAGTGAGCGTCTTATACTATCATGTGTTTGTCTCTGTGAAATAAATCCAGTCTGATCTGTGTGAATAAGCATGGGAAGGACTGCTTCGACTCTTCTTGCTAGGATTGATGTATATAATTTATAATCGACATTAAGGACAGAAATTGGTCTAAATGATCCACAGTCTAATCTATCTTTTCCCTCTTTGGGGATTACTGATATAGTAGCTTCTCTCCACGTAGGGGGGACAATACCTTCTTTTAATGCTTTATTAAATAAAGCAAGTCTCCGGTCCCGGAGACTTGTTGGATTTTAGCTTAGAAATCGCTTTATCCAATTCTTCCACTGTTATGTCTGCCGTCAATTTATTATTTTGGTCTTCGATTAAGGTGGGTAGGTTAAGAGAATCTAAGAATTGTTTAATATTTTGCTCCCCCTCCAATTGTGGTTGGGTATATAATTGATTATAATATTTTTGGAAGGCTGTTTGTATTTCTTCTCTTTTGAATACCAAGGTCTTTGTATCCGGGTCTCTAATTTTATAAATAGTACTGTCTGCTTTTTGTTTTTGTAATTTTCTCGCTAAAAATTTTGCAAATTTTGTACCAGCTTCATAGTATTTTTGTTTTGTATAAATCATATTTTTTTGTATCTCTTGAGTATATAAGGTATTTATCTCCCTCCTGATGTCCTTTAATTTTACTGCCACATTTGCGTTTAGGTCCTTTTTATGTTTTGTCTCAAGCTCTCCCAGTTCTTCGTTTAATTTTACCAATCTCAGTTGTCTTTCTTTCTTTTTTGAAGTATTCCTTTTTAAAATGTTTAGAAAAAATATATATATATTTTTTTAAAGGTGAAGTAAGCAGAATGGTTCTTTTAGCTAACTTCTTGTCAGTTACTGCAGTTAGCAGTCCCCTCCCTCGTCCCCACGTCACCACATTAATGCACTGCGGTCTTCAAGCAGCGAGTTATCTAGCATCATCTCAGATCCATAAGTGAGATAAAACATGATAAAAACCATCAAAACAGACATTGGGAAGGATTTTTACCTGCTCCGCCATTGTAGGTGCATAAACATTCACCCATCTGTCGCTCTGCACGTGCACCGGCAGTGAGACAGGTGCCGGTTTGTAACGTTCTCTCTTCTGATTGGTTATCAGTAGTGGGATCCCCGAAAAGTTTATTTGCCGATGACATGCAGAGCGAGTGACTGAGAGATCGGCTTCATAAAACGTGCACATTATGTAAATGATCACTGTACGAATGAAGAGCGATTTAACACTTATATTAACATAAATAAATTGCTTACTTCACCTTTAACTATGGCATGTGGTTAAATTGACCTGTGTATCTTTTGTGTGTGTGTTTTTAGGCAGTAACTCGTCGGTGAAGATGTCAGAGCGAGTGAGCAGCAGCAGAGACAAAGAGAGAGAGAGAGAGAAAGAGAGAGAGAGAGACAGAGAGAAAGCCGGTAGCGAGGGAGCGCAGAACACGTCCGGAGCGAAGGAAGCGGAAAAGAGGAAGAGAAGCCGGGCCGCCGATAAACTGCTGACATCATCAAACCCCGCCAGTCCTGGAGGGGCTAAGAGGAGACGCACCTAACAGACTGTGTGTGTGTGTGTGTGTGTGTGTGTGTGTGTGTGTGTGTGTGTGTGTGTGTGTGTGTGTGTGTGTGTGTGTGAGAAAGATAGACACACACACACACACACACACAAACACACGGGTGCTTCTGGTAAACCGTTAGACACACATGCACATATACCTCTGTGTGTGTGTGTGTGTGTGTGTGTGTGAGAGAGAGAGAGAGAGACTGTGTGTGTGTGTGTGTATGTGAGAGAGACATAGTGTGTGTGTGAGAGAGAGAGACTGTGTGTGTGTGTGTGTGAACGCGTGTAGCCTTTTTTGAGGACACAACATGATCCCGAGCGCTGACAAAAATGTCGGCAACGTGTGTGTTTTTCGTTTTTATTTTTATTTTATTTTTTATTATTATTATTGGTCGTATTAGAAAGAGTGTCAAGCCAGATCTAAAACGCACAATGCAACAAAACCATAAACATCCCCTGCGTTCCTAATCTCATACTCTTCCTTTTGTCTATCCTACATACTACATCTGACCATAAACAGAATGTAGTTAGAATGCAGTATGCTACAATTGGGACATACTTTTACTTATTTATTTCATCATAACATGGCGCCTTGATCTTGCCTCTTGCTTTTATATCCGTCGCATCCCTGTTTGTTTTCATACGGAGGCTCAGTCGAAAGTGACGTCACTTCCGGTGCGCACTGGATTAGATCAGAATTACCCCAAATAGGATGTAGTTTTCAACACTGAAAATCTTGGCCGGACGTAGAAGACATTTGGGTCTTTCTAACCAGCCCTAATCTGGCCACAAGAATCGGGACATCCTAAATCTTCTTTCTAACATACTTAAAGCTGGGGTATGTGATTTCTGATTGGTCAAAGTTAACATGAGCTGTACACTTTGACCAATCAGAGCGACGCTCCGATTCTCTGTTCTTATTGGCTGTTGGGACTGTCCATTCACTTTGGCACCGACTTTGTTGGTGTAGAGCGTGTTAGGGAGGGACCATAGGGGAGGGACCAAAGAGAACAAGTGGAGCGGTTGAGGTATTTCGATTCAAATCTCTATCCCAACTGCCATTTTCTCCCCAAATCCTCCAGCCCAGCTTTAAGTGTATAAAGTATGCAATTCGGAACGCAGGGATGTTTTTTTTTTTGTTTTTTGTTGTGAATATTTGTATATATTAGAAATGTCTTTAGTCTTTTGTTTTGAGGAGTTGCAGAATAACCAGAAATATCGTAATTTTTTGTTGGATTCTATGGATTTTTTTCTCTTTTTTTTTTTTTTTTTTTTTCCACAATGCAATTTTATCGACATTTATGTGACTAGAGGCTCAGGAGTGCAATGTTATTAGATGGTGATGGAGCCTTTAGCATGCTGCAAAAGGCCTGCTATAAAATCACTTGTTCTCTTTGATTATTTTACTCTTTTTGGAAAAAAAAAATCCTGAGTTTTACAAAATGTTCCATATTTTACAGTGTGCCCTTTATCACTTTTTTTTTTTTTTTTTTTTTTTTTTTTTTTTTATAGATTTTTTTCCTTAACTTTTAAATTTTTACAGTGTGCCCTTTGTCTTGCCTTGAAGAATACACAGAAACAGGCTCATCTCCTAGCTTGTGGCCTGCAGACAAAACTTAGGGTTTATATTACCAGTCCTTCAACCTCTTGTGAATGTAAACAAAAAAAAATTAAATAATAATTTTTTTTTTTTTTTATATTAAATTTTTTGCCCTTTAAAAAAAATTACTTTATGGTTTAAAACACAAACACAAAGTCAACACGGTCGAGCTATTGTTAGGTCTCTGTTAAAGTCTCTACAACAAACTTTTAAATATTTCTGAAACAGTCTAATTTTTCCTCTGATGCTCATAAATTACATGTAACAGCAAACGACACCATCAGTGCAAAGGAAGAATGCTATTTTCTTAATGCCTTTGTCATGGGTATACGCTCACCCAGGAACAACAGCTGGCGTGGTAAAAACACTACCGCTTTTAGTCCAGAGGGGGGCGCTAGAATTAACACAAACGGAAAGTTCCTCTGAGCACCTTTTTTAAGGAAAAATCCTAGGTAAAGCTAGTGCAGTTAATTTAGATTATTTTTTATTTCACACACAATCTATTGTCAATTTGAAACAGAAAGTTCAGGACTAGAGATTACACTCAGTCCCTCAAATATTTTATTTTTTATTTTTTCACTCAGCTATCATATCTCATTCTCCATAATTGATGCTGTACTTTTATTTTGAAGTATTTTTTCTAATTTCCTATCTGGATTTCAGTAGGTTTATATATATTATATTATTTAGGTTTTTTTTTGTGTAGATTTTCAGGAAGTAAACGGCTATCAGTTGATCAGGTTTCAACTCTAGGGCTGTGTTGGAAAAGCCCTACTAACGTCCTACTCATACTAAAAGCCCTACTAACGTCCTACTCATACTAAAAGCCCTACTAACGTCCTACACATACTAAAAGCCCTACTAACGTCCTACTCATACTAAAAGCCCTACTAACGTCCTACTCATACTAAAAGCCCTACTAACGTCCTACTCATACTAAAAGCCCTACTAACGTCCTACTCATACTAAAAGCCCTACTAACGTCCTACTCCTACTAAAAGCCCTACTAGCGTCCTACTCATACTAAAAGCCCTACTCACATCCTACTCATACTTGCGTCCTACTCATACTAAAAGCCCCACTAACGTCCTACTCATACTAAAAGCCCTACTCACATCCTACTCATACTTGCGTCCTACTCATACTAAAAGCCCTACTAACGTCCTACTCATACTAAAAGCCCTACTAACGTCCTACTCATACTAAAAGCCCTACTAACGTCCTACTCACTCATTTTGACGTCAATTTGAGTATGTTGTGGTTGTGTATGCGAGTTTGTGTAGATGAGTACTTCCTTCCGGGAAGATTTTGTGTATGGATCGACAGGTTACTTTTCCTTCTCAACCGCCCCACAATGCATTGCGTCTTTTCAAAACGACACGGAAGATTTTTATTTAAATTCTTTATTGCTTCTGTATACTTCAGTGTAAACGGTCCGACGAACCTCGCATACGCAATGGATGGTACATGTTGAGTATGTAGGAGGGAGGACGTTAGTAGGGCTTTTAGTATGTAGTATATACATGTTGAGTATGTAGGAGGGAGGACGTTAGTAGGGCTTTTAGTATGTAGTATATACATGTTGAGTATGTAGGAGGGAGGACGTTAGTAGGGCTTTTAGTATGTAGTATATACATGTTGAGTATGTAGGAGGGAGGATGTTAGTAGGGCTTTTACAACACAGCTCAACATCCATGTAAATACAATGCAAAATGGCTTCCCTTTAATTCTTTAATTTTTCTCAATGAGATGTTTGTTTATTTATTGATGTGTGAAGATGGTGATCAGCTGTTCGTGTCATTAAAGATGAATGGTGATAAACGACGTCTCAACTGATTATTCTGTGACGGACAGTACAGCAGTGAGTACATTTACCCTGCGTTCAGATTCGCATACTTTCTACTATATTTTTCATTTAACTTTTATTTATCCTCGAGAGACCAATTGAGGGGTGACCCTCATTTACAACGACGTCGAGTTCAACACAAATTCAAAGGAAAAACAACAATACATAAACAATATTCAATGCAAAAACATCAAATACACAACAACAGGTGAAGAGAAAAACAATTGAAACATTTGTGGTGAAGAGTGGCAGCAATTAAAATGAAATGGGTGAAAGTACAATATAGCCTAATTAAAGCAGTTACAGGTAGAGTTTGGCAGATTTAAGATAGTTTGTTTAAATTGGTTAAAGGATATGAAGGTATTTAGTTTAATTTGTTGCTGTAAGTTGTCCCAGGAGTCAGGGGCATTGAAGCTAAAAGCTGTCTTATATAGTACATACTATACTACATATAGTATGTAGGAAAAACATTTAGGATGTCCCGATACTTCATCCGGCCAAGATTGTTAGTGTTGAAAACTGCATCCTATTTGGGCGATTCTGACCCACAATCCGGTGCGCACGTGAAGTGACGTCACATCGACGAAGCCTCCATTATGAAAACAAACGGGGATGCGACGGATATAAAAGCAAGAGGCAAGATCAAGGAGCAATGTTATGATGATATAAGAGAGGAAAGTATGTCCCAATAGTATGCCTACTGCATCCTAACTAGATTCTTTATATCGTCGGATGTAGTATGTAGAATAGAAAAAATAAAGAGTATGAGATTCGGAACGCAGGTCTATAGGGTAACACATTACAACATACTAAAGTACAGAAGAGTTTTAGGAGAGAGAGAGAGAAAACAGGAGAGGAAAAAAAATCAGATAAGGAAGATTTTTTTTCATTATGTCGAGAAATGTCAAAAATAAAGACGAATACTCCAAAATGCTATTGGAGTTAGTGGGGCATTTATGTATTTTCAGCATACTACAATTGACGTGCATGTACTGGGACATCCTGTCGTGGAATTTAAATATCAACCTTTAAAAGATGAGAATGAGGCAATTAATACGAGGTGACACAATGTTTAAATACAAAATAGAACAAGGGTCAAGACCAACAATACAGCAAGGGGATTGTAATGAAATGACCACCGATAGGCAAACACACAGAGAAGTTATAGCAAAATCTAACTACGCATGAACATTCCAGCCTACTTAGAAGATTCTGCTCAGCCAGATATAGGTTGCGTTCAGAATCGCATACTTTCTACTATATAGTGTGTAGAAAAAAGATTTAGGATGTCCCGATTCTTGTGGCCAGATTTAGGATGGATAGAAGTACCCGGATGTCCTACTTCATGCGGCCAAGATTGTTAGTGTTGAAAAGTGCATCCTATTTGGGCGATTCTGACCCACAATCCAGTGCGCACGTGAAGTGACGTCACATCGACGAAGCCTCCATATGAAAACAAACGGGGATGCGACGGATATAAAAGCAAGAGGCAAGATCAAGGCGCAATGTTATGATGAAATAAGAGAGTAAAAGTATGTCCCAATAGTATGCCTACTGCATCCTAACTAGATTATTTTTATCGTCGGATGTAGTATGTAGAATAGAAAAAAGAAAGAGTATGCGATTCGGAACGCAACCATATTGTTAGTTATCTTACAGACATAGTTCTACATACATTCCTTACGCAGTTTGAGTATCTCAGAACATAACAACCTTCACCATCAAGGTCAGGGGCCTATTTCAGGTAGCTGGTTTTACATACTCTGGGTTTAATCCTGCGCTCGCAGGGTTGACGAGCAACTCTGGGTTTTCGGTTTCAGAACAGTGGATCAGCGTTGGGTTAATCAACTCTGAGCGTGTTCACTCTGGGTGGAGCGTGTGCATAAAAGCCATCGTCAATGGATCGCTGAAAACATGATTCACTATGGAAACAGAAGAAACAAATGCTTGATCCTCCCACTTCTCCACTTCTCAAAAAAGAAAAAAAAAAAACTTCTCCGCTCCTCCCACTAGAGTAAGAAATATTAACTTATGAGCTTATGGAGAAGAATGAACGGGGATAGTCTCATAACTCTGATCTAATCACTTCGGCAATTCAGAAAAAAACGGTGCAAACATTTTTTATCAAGAGCATCATTGCTTCCGTATGAGAAGCAAGTCTATTTTAAGAATTAAGTTACGCATATCAGCAGCAACAAAATTATAAAGCTGCCGCTGCACAGCACTGCTGACAGTGTTTTATATTCGCTGTAGCCTATTATGTAGACCTAGGCAAGCTATAATAGGCCTACTGTGCAGTAAACAGACTGTCGCTTCTTTTAAATGGGGAGTGAAAGACATTAACGTTTGACACATAAGGTGACAGTTTCCATTGTAGATCCTGATTGTTTTATTACCAGATCCCTTGTCCTCCAGTGATCACAGTTTAAATTATTATATTATTTCTATATTCATATTGGGCTATTTAACGAGGCTTGTCTGTGACTTTGGGATGACACAAGTGAACAGTAACGATCGCGTGCAGCCGCAGAATTACATTTCAACCTGACATAAATAGCCTATGTTCAGTGGCACAGGTGTTAAAAAACTACTGATAATGATACAAATAAATAACGAGATACATACAATACAATAGGTTTATTAATCTGAATGTAAAGCATGTTCACGATGTGTAAAGTGGCCGCATATGAACGAACGAGGGCTGAGAACAAGGCTACTGATCAAATGATCGATCTAACGTAAAATCATCAGGAAATGATAAAAACATCCCGATGGAGATTTCTATGGAGTGATTTTGCTTTAAACTGTACAGGGTTGCGTTGTGACAGTGACACTCTTTCTTCAGTCGGAGCTGCAGCGTAAAGTGAAGACAAACTCAGGGTAGGTCTAACCACCTATCCAGCAGGTTAGACCCACGGCGTATGTTGCCGCAGTAACTGACTCTCGGTTGCACTGAACCTGCTTCTTGAAACGGCAAACCGAGAGTTTCCACTAACTCAGAGCGAACAAACTCTGGGTTGCCTCAAAACCAGCTACCTGAAATAGGCCCCTGGTCAGGGTTTTTGTTGATTAGCTTACGAATATTTAGAGTCAACATGGCACTAGTCTATATAAACACATCATTATTATGACTGTAATAAACATTTCCACAACAATCCTAAATCTTTTTCTGGCGTACTAAATCGTAGGGAAGTATGGGGATTGGAACGCAGGGTTAATGTCCAAAGTTTTGACAGAACAGATGTTGGGTACAGCCTGTTTTTATTTTGTAAATGAAAAAAATACTAAGTACAGGTCTTAAAAAAAGCATTTTCTGCATGTTTTTAAGAAGAAAATGTCTCATAAATCAGACAGCGAACAACATATGAACAAATCCTTCTGCAATAACCTTCAGAATAGTGCTGAGAATGAAAAATTGTGTCTCGCTGTTTTTAAACCTGCAGTGTGTAGAATTTTGGGTTTTATTTCCTAGCAGATTTTGTAGAAAGTAATTATAATATCCATAAGTACATTTAATTTAGTGCATAATAGCTGAAAAAAAAGTTTTGAATTATTATTTTTTCCCTTTAGAAATGGTCTCATATATG
>CASHTC010000923.1:77326-79826 GCA_949357725.1 Hyperoplus immaculatus | reverse complement strand
GGAGGGAGGCGGGAGTTTCACAGTTCATTTCCTATATAGTTGCGCACAGGGCTGTAAACTAGCGGTCGCCACTCGCCAAATGCGACCAAAATATTCCCCTGGCGACTTAATTTTGGAGGGATACATGCCACTGGGGCGGGTAAAAGTTTGTCCCGATGGTCGTGCTCTTGCGATAACTTATGCATGATAGAACAAAACATTGTAGTAGCTGTAAACTGATAAATTATGACGGTAGCAAACGTCAAGCTAAACTGGTGATTTGTTGTGTGTCACACTGAAGTAGCTCCCCCGACGTCACCGCTGTAGAAAATAAGTTCCCCCGAAGAAACGTAGCGTGCGCGTCACCGCCATAAAATGTATAAGAACGCCGCTCTTTAGAAGTTTTGGCGCAGCAAAAGCAGTTCGAGCGCAGCAATGGAGCTCTAAATAGATACTGGATCGGATTGGTCCCATTTTTAGTTCTGATGAGTAATAAGTAATGAGTGTAGGGCTGCAACAACGAATCGATAAAATCGATTAGTAAAAGCATGGCAACGAATTTGGTCATCGATTCGTTGAGTCGCGCGATTAATAAGTCACTTGCAGGCGCGGCACTGTTTACATCCAGCCGCCGACAGGTTCATGCACACCCACAGCGAGCCTTCCGCACGTGAAGCGGTGCGGGAAAGCTGTAGTGTGAGCGGCCACAGCTTGTATTTTGGTCATATCTAACACTGGACTGCAGACCTATATAAAAGTGTTGTACCTTTGCTGTATTTGGGTTAAAAAAACTCCTTCAACTCAGTATCCGTCTAGTCCAAAAACACTCTGTCAGCTGCTGCTGCTGCAGACGGTGTGCAGACGGGCTCGGAGAGTCGGCATCGGCGCATCAACAGACATTCAAAGCAGCGGCAGTAATCACAACCGAACGATGTAGAAAGTCCCGTCAGTTAAAAATAGTAATCCAGTTTTTAAATCCATGTTAAAATCGGAAGGATATAGAGCTAGTTAGCTTAAAAAAAGTAGCAAACATGTCAACTGTGATGTGTTCAGGCCGACTCAGTAATATGAGTGATTTGTTCAAATGCAACACAAAAAAAAATAAATTTTAGATTTTGTCGATTTTCCCACCAATATAAAATAGATAGTAAAGATGGAATTATGACCTGTTTAATGTCCTATCTTGAGCTATGATCATATCAGCAATTAAAGCAATAATACAAGTTCTATTTCAACAAAATAATAGAAAAGTATCAATAGTGATATCAATAAAGACTTGGATCGTTAAGGAGTCTCAAATGGTATCACTATCCATACAAATTAACGATTTCCTGTCATCTGAGAGAAATTAAGATGATTTAATTTTTTTAACCGTTAGTATTTACCCGTTAAAAATCTTATCGGTCGACTGGTTTACCATGGACATCCCTTATACTGTATAAATGTTTATCATACATTGTATGTTTCTTTTGTGTTATCCCAGTTAGGTTTATTATTCATTTTTTATCATTTAATATTACTTTTAATTGTTCCGGGACATTGGAGCAATAACCTGGTGTTTTGACACTGCAGTCTGCACTGTTTTTTTAATCCGATTCATCGATTAATCGAAAAAATAATCGACCGATTAATCGATTATTAAAATAATCGTTAGTTGCAGCCCTAAATGAGTGTTTCCTTTGTCACAGTTTTGCACTGTTAAAGTTTGAAATGTGCAATGTTTGAAATGAAATGAATGAAACTAAATTAATATAATATTAAAATGTATTTCTAAATATTACTTTGGCCTCTTTTCTAAGCATGTACTGCTATATAATACTGTTATCTCAATGACAAGTACTGAAACAGATGTATATATGCAACAAAAGAGGCAATTTATTATATGGCCGGTAAAAAATTTACTTGGCCGGTAGATTCTTTCATCTACCGGTCCCCTTGGCAGGTGAGCCAAAAGGTTAGTTTACAGCCCTGGTTGCGCAGTCAGTTTGGGGACATGGCTCTGTGTATTCAAGCTCGAGACACACGGCTAAGTTCCGCGATCTGTTTGTAGTACAAACAGATCGCGGAACTTAGCCGTTCCCCTAGACATCGTTAACGGGCAGGATATCCCTGACTATCATTTTGTCCATCAAACCGCAGAGTTTTTCTGCACGTCGGCTCTCTCCACCCGCTCACACTGTGTGGTCTCCCATCAATTTTCACCAACACAGGGTTGCATTCGCTGCTTCGCACTGATTGGATTTCTTCCCAACTTGTCCCACAGTTCTGATTGGATCTGTTCTCCATTCGTCCCGCCCTAACAGTTTCGTCTCGTTCCTATTCGTAGACTATAGTGTCAGTTATAGCCGTCTCAGTCTTCGTCATCATATCTGCCTTTTTATTTAGTTTTTATTTAGTTTTTGTGCGTGAAAAAGGTTTGTTGACGAATATTTTTCGTCATAGTCTTAGTCTACGAAATTAACACTGCACACTGCACCTTTAAATAATGCTTTAGCAGTAACTTAGCTTAACAGTTAGCTAA
>CASHTC010000923.1:40000-45000 GCA_949357725.1 Hyperoplus immaculatus | reverse complement strand
AGAATATGAAGAAGAAATTTGGAAAAATAATTATTAAAAAAATATATTAAAAAGATTGTGCCTCTCCATCAGGAAGCTAATAATATTAACAAAAATATATGAAGAAAAAAAAATTGAAAATTGAAAAAAAAAAAAATAAATAAATTCTGAAAATTTGTTTTGGAAAACTCGTTATTTAAAAATATATTTAAATTATTTTTAATTTTTTTTAAATGACAAAAAAAATTCATAAAAAATTTTTTTTTTTTATAAAAGAATATGAAGATGAAATTTGGAAAACTAATTATTAAAAAAAAAATATTAAAAAGATTGTGCCTGACATATTGTCTCTCCATCAGGAAGCTGCTGCACATGCTGGTTGAAGGGAAGGAGGTCTCTCAGGAGGAAAACCATCTGCCCAAATACCAACGAGTCAAAGACCTGTGTCAGAGGGCAGAGTACCAAACGCCCTGTATGCAGACCGGACAGGTGTGTCTGTCTGTCTGTCTGTCTGTCTGTCTGTCTGTCTGTCTGTCTGTCTACTTAACTTTAAAAACATTTAAAAAATGAAGTAAAACACTATTTCTAAATGTTAAAATTGACAAATTCTTGCTTGGATTACACAAATAGTTTTTTTTTTTCATACATGCAAGAACTCCTAAACAAATAGCTAAACAAATAGTTTATTTTTTGGAATAAATGTGGTAAAATGAGCGTGTGTGTGTGTGTGTGTGTGTGTGTGTGTGTGTGTGTGTGTGAGAGCTGTCTCCCGCTGTGGTAAACAAAGCAGAGACTTGAGTTGCACAGTGAGAGATTCTGTCAGAGAACTGAAAACCAGATGTCACCAAACAGACGCAGACACACAATAACAGCAGTAATTACTGCTACACACACACACACACACACTCACAGATACACACACACACACACACACACACACACACACACACACACACACAGATACACGCACACACTCACACAGTGAAAGACACACACACACACACACACAAAAAGAACACACACCCACAAACACAGAGAGAAAGAGAGAGAGACACGTACACAGACACACAAACACACACACACACGCACACACACACACAGATACACACACAAACACACACATACAAACACACACACACACACAGATACACACACAAACACACACATACAAACACACACACACACACACACACACACACACAAGTAATTACTCTGAGGAAAACAACAAATCACAGAGCACCGAACGCTGAGGCATCAAACAAACCGACGTGAAGGGAATTCATATGAAGCAGACCAATAGAAAGTTTACTACCAGACATGTAGAAGGCTGCTCTGTAGCGCTGTGTTCTTTATTTAAACAACACCTTTGCAAAAGTATATAAAATATAATATAAAGTATATACTCCCTTTGAAACGTGCACACGTGCAGTCGAGAGCGCCACATATACAATGGAAAAAAACAGCAAATTGGTCTAATATATACCAGGATTTTAGTCCAAGTGCAAAGCCAATGAGGCAGTTTCCAACTTGCCCAAGTATCTATTTTTTTTTATTTTTATTTATTTATTTATTTTTTTTAATTTTTATGCTTTATTGATAGTGTAGAGACAGAGTTGAAATGGGGCAGAGAGGGGAGTGACATGCAGAGAACGACCGCGGGCTGGAGTCGAACCCGGGTCCGCTGCTGGCCGAGGCCCATGGGGGGAGGGGGGGGACGCCTTACCAGCTGAGCTAAGGGCGCCCCCCATCTAATTTTTTCTTCTGATGTAAATTTAAATATTGTTTTATTATATTTTTTATTGAATACATTTTTTTTCGTTATATTTTTTGTGCGTTTCGTTGCTTTCTTTTTCATTTCTGTTTCAGAAGGTCAAGGTCACTTTTCTTTATCTAGCACCTTATAAGAACCTAAATTCACCAAAGTGCTTTACATAGAATACATACATTAAAATACAACAGCACACATTAAAAAAACACTTACAGCAATGACACAAAACAATTCATTAAGACGTAAAAGAAGGTGTAGAGACAAGCTAATGAGACAGTTACCAACACATGGCCACCAACTTCTCTACAGCTGTCAGACTCTGTGTGTGTGTGTGTGTCTGTGTGTGTGTGTGTGTGTGTGTGTGTGTGTGTGTCTGTGTGTGTGTGTGTGTGTATGTGTGTTCAAGGTAATTACACTTGTCTAAGAATCCCCCTCGCCAGTTGATTGGTCTCTTAGCAACAATGTGTCTGCTGTGTATCGCTCTGATAACCAGCCTCTAGAAAACTGTGTGTCTGTCTGTCTGTCTGTCTGTCTGTCCGTCTGTGTGTGTGTGTGTGTGTGTGTGTGTGTGTGTGTGTGTGTGTGTGTGTGTGTTTAATTAAACATCCCGTCATTGTAGCATCACAACAGGGAACATCCATTCAGCTCCTGTTAATTAGCTTCTGATAATGACTTGACAAAGCAAAGGCAAACTGGGGATTCAATGACTCATAAAGTGTGTGTGTGTGTGTGTGTGTGTGTGTGTGTGTGTGTGTGTGTGTGTGTGTGTGTGTGTGTGTGTGTGTGTGTGTGTGTGTGTGTGTGTGTGTGTGTGTGTGTGTGTCTGTCTGTCTACGGAGGCTGGGTTCAAGTTTATACAAAGATATTGAACAGGATTTCGGTATGAGGTGTTCACTTTCAGTAATTTTCAGTGTCTATCTGTCTATCTATCTATCTATGTATCTATCTATCTATCTATCCATCTCTCTCTCCCTGTCCCTCCCTCCCTCCCTATCTGTCTCTCTCTCTCTCTCTCTCTGTCTCTCTCTCTCTGTCTCTCTCTCTCTCTCTATCCATCCCTCTCTCTCTCTATCTATCTAGAAATGGCAGTGTGTAGAAGACGCCGTGGGTAAACTCCGCCTCTTTAAATGTAAGAGTGAAGGGGGTGGAGCCAAGAGCCACCAGAGGGGCGTGGCTAAACGTCAGCGGCCAATCAGCATCAAGAGTCAGCTGTACAACCAGGAAATGGACGGATGTAACTGTGACATCATCAGCGAACTGAGACCGGTGAACATGAGACCGTCGCTCATGAGACCGTTCAACAAGAAACCCTTCTTCCCCAAGAAAAGTGAGTTGTTTCATCGTGTGTGTGTGTGTGTGTGTCTGTGTGTGTGTGTGTGTGTGTGTGTGTGTGTGTGTGTGTGTGTGTGTGTGTGTGTGTGTGTGTCTGTTTGTGTTTGTGAGTGTCTGTCTGTCTGTCTCTCTGTCTGTGTGTGTGAGTGTCTGTCTCTCTGTCTGCCTGTGTTTGAGAGTGTGTGAGTGTGTGTCTGTGTGTGTGTGTTTGAGAGTGTGTGAGTGTGTGTCTGTGTGTGTGAGTGTGAGTGTCTGTCAGTGTTTGTGTGTGTTTGCGAGTGTGTGTCTGTGTGTGTGTTTAGTCTCAAAAAAATTACTTTTTATTTTAATTTTTATTTCACCTTTATTTATACAGTGCATAAATAAATACTTTATTATTTATTTTAATTAAGTTTTAAAGGTGCTCTGAGGAACTTTCAGTTTGTGTTAATTCTAGCGCCCCCCTTTGGAAAAAAGCGGTAGTGTTTTTACCACACCAGCTGTTGTTCCTGGGTGAGCGTATACCCATGACAAAGGCATGAAGAAAAACTATATAAAAATAGCATTCTTTGCACTGATGGTCTCGTTTGCTGTCACATGTAATTTATGATCATCAGAGGAAACATGAGACTGTTTCAGAAATATTTAACATTTCTCAAAACAAAGTCTCTGTCTCTCATAATACTTTTCTACGGGGGCGCCCTTAGCTCAGTTGGTAAGGCGTCCCCCCCCCCCCCCATGGGCCTCGGCCAGCAGCGGACCCGGGTTTGATTCCAGCCCGCGGTCGTTCTCTGCATGTCACTCCCCTCTCTGCCCCATTTCAACTCTGTCTCTACACTATCAATAAAGCATAAAAATGCCAACAAATATGTTAAAAAGAAAATATATATACTTTTGAACGACTGACACTTCAATATTTGTATATTTTCGACTGAGAGATGACTTTTTACTGCAGCAGGTCCAGTTCAGTTAAAATGCCTTCTTGGTGTGATACTTCCCTCTAGTGTCTGGGGACAGAACTGCAGCCTAATAATACTAATACTGAAAAACTAAAAAAGGTGATATTGTCTATTTGATGGCATATCTTTAAAGGTGCAGTGTGTAATATGACATCATCAAGAAAGTTCTACAAAGTTCTTGAATGCAACGCTCCCTGGGTAACCCCACCCCTTCAGAATAATAACAGAAGCTACAGTGGCCTTCAAGGACAAGAACAATTCTAAATTCTAAACAATGCACCTGATGACATTCCAAAAACATGGATTCCTCCATAAGACTTGCCTGCTCAATGTATAAAATGTAATATTAATATTTGTAATTCTCCGCTCAGGAGAATAATTCAGATTATTGGCAGGGGTGATTTTACACCAATGAGGACATATTTATGAATGAGGATATTGATTGTAGCTAATAAATTACTTAAAATGTTACACAGTGTCCCTTTAAGTATATGATTGTTGACTCATGAATTATAAAATATAAATATTTAAAGGTCCTCGTAGACACTTTAAAGGGGCACTGTGTAATATGACATCATCAAGAAAGTTCTACAAAGTTTTAGAATGCAACGCTCCCTGGGTAACCCCACCCCTTTAGAATAATAACAGAAGCTACAGTGGCCTTCAAGGACAAGAACAATTCTAAATTCTAAACAATGCACCTGATGACATTCCAACTATGACACTTTCAAGATGGCGGCACTAGGCCTTGGTCCAAAGTATGGAGAAATATGGACATGTATGAGACCCTTTCTAAGGGAAAAAAAATAATTATAAAAAAAATTTTCAGCTATTATGCACTAAATTAAATGTACTTATGAATATTATAATTACTTTCTACTAAATCTGCTAGGAAATAAAACCCAAAATTCTACACACTGCAGCTTTAAAACATATATTTTAATAAATTAACCAAAACATTTATTTTAAATTTTTTTTTAAAT
>CASHTC010000923.1:25000-30000 GCA_949357725.1 Hyperoplus immaculatus | reverse complement strand
AGGGAGGGATGGAGGGAAAGAGAGGGAGGGAGGGAGAGAGCGAGAGAGAGAGGGGGGAAGGGATGGAGGGAGAGAGAGGGAGAGAGGAAAATTAAGATTTGTAAAAACTTCATTGAATATACAGTTCAACATATGCAGGTTATTTTCTGCCCTAAAGTTAGACTTCAAGGTGCTGCCAAAACTTTCACCATTGTATAAATAAATTTCAGCTGTAATTTGATTTAATTAAAATTTTCTGCTGACATTTTTTCTCACTCACTCTCCATCGTAAGTTAAATATTTCTAATAATCTGAGAACTCTAAAATTTCTACGACTGATAAAAATGAACCCACCCTAAGGCTTTTTGTCTTTTGCCAGGCCATGTTGGTAGATTAGAATTGTTCTTGAGGACCTGCCTAGTTAAATAAAAGGTGAAATTTAAAAACAATTAAAACAATAATAATAACAGGAAGCAACACTCCATCTTGAGTTAAAATTTATTTTGTTCATAATTATTCTAATAATTAAAAGCCAAAAGTACGTACAAAAAAAATACATAATAATACATTTGACTTAGTAAATAAAGTGAAACGCGTCACTTTATTTACTTTTTCCATTTTTCATTTCGATTTAAATCAATGCGGAACTGAAAAGTTAGGTCCAAAAAAATAGAATAAAACTAATCCCTCTCCCTCTCCCTCTCCCTCTCCCTCTCCCTCTCCCTCTCCCTCTCCCTCTCCCTCTCCCTCTCCCTCTCCCTCGTGTATCTGCAGCTGCCATATCTGTTTGTACATGTTGATATATTTTAGTCTTTCTAACGTCCGCTAGTTTTTAAACTATTGGAGGTTTAAATTTACGAAATAATTAGGGGCGCGGCATCTTGAGTGACAGCTAGCCAGAATGTTGCGGAACTGAACTCTCCTCTCTCTCTCTCTCTCTCTCTCCCTCCCTCCGTCCTTTCTCTTCTCGGCCATATCTGTTTGTACATGTTGATATAATATTTTAGTCTTTCTAACATTGTGTAAAAAGACATTAAAGGACCTGTTGCCATAGTTACTAAAGAAGACGCTCCAAGACAAACTGTCTCCTCGGAACTCTGTGACATCACTGCTGACGGAACTATGATGTCATTCCGTATTTTATTTTTTCAAATATTTTTCTTCCACTAACTTCTTCTTTCTTAAAGCTGGGGTATGTGATTTCTGATTGGTCAAAATTAACATGAGCTGTACACTTTGACCAATCAGAGCGAGGCTCCGACTCTCCATTCACTTTGACACGTCGTTGTTGGTGTAGAGCGTGTCAGGGAGGGACCATAGGGGAGGGACCAAAGGGAACAAGTGGAGCGGTTGAGGTATTTGGATTCAAATCTCTATCCCAACTGCCATTTTCTCCCCAAATTCTCCACCCCAGCTTTAAGTGTTGGTTATCGCAGTTACTTTTTTTTTTGTATAATTATTTTTATCTGATAAAAAAATAAAATAACAAACGAACAAACAAACAACAGACAAGAAAGAAAGAAAGAAAGAAAGAAAGAAAGAAAGAAAGAAAGAAAGAAAGAAAGAAAGAAAGAAAGAAAGAAAGAAAGAAAGAAAGAAAGAAGGACAAGTTGTTGTATATGTTGTTCTTATTCATATCATATTGGTTACCACAGTGACAGATGATTTGAATTAATTGACGACAGAGCTACAGTTGTACTAACCACCTGCATGGTGACTTGACTACATTAACCATAATGCATTGCAGCAAGCCCTGAAGAGAGAATGCCTGGCTGTGTTGGAAAAGCCCTACTAACGTCCTACTCATACTAAAAACTCTACTAACGTCTTACTCATACTAAAAGCCCTACTAGCATCGTACTCATACTAATTTTGACGTCAATTTTGAGTATGTTGTGGTTGTGTATGCGAGTTTGTGTAGGTGAGAAATTCCCAGATGAGTACTAACTTCCGGGAAGATTTTTGTGTATGGATCGACAGGTTACTTTTCCTACTCAACCTGCCCCACAATGCATTGCGTCTTTTCAAACAACACAGAAGTTTTTTTTTTATTCTTTATTGCTTCTGTATACTTCAGTGTAAACAGTCCGACGAACCTCGCATACACAATGGATGGTTAAGTAGACAGTATGTAGTATATACATGTTGAGTATGTAGGAGGGAGGACGTTAGTAGGGCTTTTAGTATGTAGTATAGACATGTTGAGTATGTAGGAGGGAGGACGTTAGTACGGCTTTCACAACACAGTCATTGTGGACGAGAACTTTATTTTGAAGGGGAAAAAATATATATATATAAAAGACTTTGGGGAGCTTTGAAAAAAAACTTGATTTCTCGAACAGCCAATGATAAGAGGACTTGATTGTGATGTCACTGCATTCCAGGACGTCAGATGTTACAGATGTTTTGTGGAGAATAAATTGTATTTTTTTTTTTCAAGTTTAAAGGTGCTACGAGGAACTTTGAAATATTTCTGAAACAGTCTAAATTTTCCCTCTGGTGATCATTAAAGTACATGTAACAGCAAAACGAGACCATCAGTGCAAAGACAGAATGCTATTTTAATATAGTTTTTTCTTGATGCCTTTGTCATGGGGTATACGCTCACCCAGGAACAACAGCTGGCGTGGTAAAAACACTACCGCTTTTAGTCCAAAGGGGGGCGCTAGAATTAACACACACTGAAAGTTCCTCGGAGCATCTTGTAAAAAAATCCAACATTTTTATTTGTGTCGTAATCATCAAAATATCACCGTCCAATAATTTTCCTTCCGCGCATAATTCAACTTACTATTTCAGTCCAATAATTTCTTGTGATTTTTACTGTAACTTTTCCCAAAATCTGAATACTCGAAAATGTCCAATTTCTTAATTAAAAAATGTGACTTATAACATTTTAAAAATATGTAATAATAATTGTAGAGAAAAACGACCGCATTCCAAGTAAGAAAAAAAATAAATAAAAAGTACCCTGCGTTCCAATCCCCATACTATCTGCTAAGGTTTAGGATGTCCCAAGTCTTGTGGCCAGATTTAGTATGGTTTGAAATCCCCGGATGTCCTACTACATCCGGACGAGATTTTTAGTGTTGGAAACAGCATGCTATGCGGGCGATTCTGACCCACAATCCAGTGCGCACCGGAAGTGACGTCACATCGACGGAGCCTCCGTATGAAAACAACCAGCGATGAGACGGATATAAAAGCAAGAGGCAAGATCAAGGCGCCATGTTATGATGAAATAAATAAGTTAAAGCATGTCCCAGTTGTAGCATACTGCATCCTAACTAGATTCTCGTTATGGTCAGATGTAGTATGTAGAATAGCGGATAGAAAGAGTATGAGATTTGGAACGCAGGGAATGTCTCTGCTTTGCTTAATTTGATTTCTTAACACTTAATTTTTCTCAAGTATGATTTCATTTTCTGTGGTTTATTTTTGTTGACTTTTTCTTTTAGTTTTTAACCCCGTGTGTGTGTTTGCTCCGCGGTGCTACATCCTGTCTAACAAACTATCTAGGGGAAAAGAAAAAAAAAATTAAAATATTCCTGGTTTGCGTTTTGAATGTATTTGTAAATGTTTAGGTGTGTATTTTATAAAGACACACACCGGGAACATGAAAACTCTTCTATTCTGGACCTGTGGAGACTTCTAGTTGTGAACTGGAAGGACTCACACACACACACACACACACACACACACACATAAGGACACACGCAGACACACACACTGAGACAGACACACATGCACAGACGCACACACACACACACACACACATACATAAGTACATACACACACACACACACACACACACTGAGACAGACACACATGCACAGACACACAGACACACCCACACACACACAGATGCACACACCTGTACTCATACACTAGCACACACACACATTCACAGAGAAAGAGCGAGAGGGACACACACACACACACACAAACAGACTTACACAAAGACAGACACACATGCATACACAAACTCACACTCTCACACACACACACACACACACACACACTGAAGGACAAACTGCTGAGCACTTTGATTGTAGGATGAAGAGGAGTCGTGATGTAAAACTTGTTAATTGATTCTAACACATGTCCAGTCACTGACCCGTGGGCACAGTGACTGATCTTAGTCTGTGAATAAAGTCTTGAATGCCAAAATGTAACGTCGTGTGTGTGTGTGTTTCAAATTCTGTCTTAAAGGCACTACGAGGAACTTTTTAATATTTCTGTGTGTGTGTGTGTGTGTGTGTGTGTGTGTGTGTGTGTGTGTTTGTGTGTGTTTGCGTGCATGTGTGTGTGTCAATCTATCAAGAAAAAACTGAACTTCCGCGGAATATTTTTTTTACTTGTGAGAACTTTTCTTTAAAAGGTGCTACGAGGAACTTTTAAATATTTCTGAAACAGTCTCATTTTTCCTCTGATGATCATAAATTACATGTAACAGCAAACGAGACCATCAGTGCAAATAATGCTATTTTTATATAGTTTTTCTTAATGCCTTTGTCATGGGTATACGCTCACCCAGGAACAACAGCTGGCGTGGTAAAAACACTACCTAATATATATAATCAATCAATCAATCTTTATTTATAGAACACTTTAACAGAACGTGCTTAAAGAGGACCTATTATACTACTTTTCTGGTCTTAATTTCTTGTTTTACACTGCTATAGAGCAACCTGACACGAATCACATCACTAACAACTATGTAGATTTTCGGGAAGCTCTTTCTCTTATTTTGGCGATCCATCACGTCCTGTCAACACTTGAGTGTGTGTGCTTCGGCAATCTCCGCTCCCTCCGCCTGTGATCGGCCATCTCCGCTCCCCTCCCCCCCCCCCCTCCTGCAAACCCCACTCCGTTGTGATTGGTTACCTTCCTTCCGGAACACTTTCAGTGGCGGGAAGCGCGAGCATGGACCTATAAGGGCGCGAGGCAGACGCGAACAGGGAAGCGACAGCATTACCATACATGGAAACATCCGCGTGGTGACTTCACAAAGTTACGGA
>CASHTC010000923.1:7500-20000 GCA_949357725.1 Hyperoplus immaculatus | reverse complement strand
CAATGAAACACCAACCAATCACAGAGGATGCAGATGCAATTAAAAAATATCAATTAAAAGTCAAACAAAAAAATCACTAATTGAACATTTTATACATTTTAGATTCATCACACATAAAGTGACAATAATCTAGATTAAAAATACAGGTGGTTCAAATCAATCAATCTGATTGGTCCCTAACTTCCTTACCTTTATTTCTACAGGTAAATCCCATTGAGTCCGAAGACTCTTTTGCAAGGGAGACCTGTTCCCATTTACACGTTACCATTCACACACACATTCATACACCGATAGCAGCAGGCTAACTATCGACATTCACACGAGGCAAGGTGGGTGAAGTGTCTTGCCCAAGGACACAACAACTATGACACACGTGGCAGGGCGGGGATCGAACCTCCAACCCTTTGATCATCGGCCGACCCACTCTACCAACTGAGCCACAGTCGCCCACAACTGTTGTATAATGGGCGTATACATAACTGCTATGACGTCCAATCAGTTTGCAGAGTTCAATATCACTTTGCAACTGAGGAAGTAACGCCGGTAGATTGTAAACAGACGGACATGTAATATATTAATATTTTGAGATACTGTATTTTTTATGTCATGAGCTGTTCAACGTAATTATCCCAATTAAAACAAAGGAAATAATTGACATATTTCACTTTGTGTACCGAATCTAGAATATATGAAAAGTTTTTAAATGGACTTTTCCATGATATTCTAATGTTTGAGATCTCACACACACACACACAGACACACACACTCGCACACACACACACACACACACTCGCAAGCACACACACACACACACACACACACACACACACACACACACACACACACACAGACCTGGTAGGACAGTTCTTTGACTCGTCTCTCATAGCGACGGACTCCTTTCTGATATTCTTCACTTCTCTTCTGCTCGACCATCAGCTCAGTCTGCAGCTCGCGCACCTAAACACACACACACACACACACACACACACACACACACACACACACACACACACACACACACCAGGGAAGGCAATAAGCGTGTGACCCGTTGCAAAATTACCCCCAAAAATCTGAATTTGTCCTTGAAATTAATTGTTCTTCTACTTTTGTAATAACCAAAGGAATTCTACTGTAGTTGTTATGATTCATGGCTTTATAACTGTGTTTTACTGCTCAAAATGCATGCAGCAGCGTCTCCTCCTTGTAGCCATGGATGTAATGTTACTGGGAGATGAAAGACTTCAGCCTAAAGTGACTAACAAAATAAACATTCATCTTATTTATGATCATGAATAGTATTTCCCACTCACTCTGGTCTCCAGTTTGTTCAGTTGTTTCTTTCCTCCTTTTAGCGCCATCTGCTCCGTCTCATCCAGCTTCACCTGCAGCTCTGAGAGACAGACAGACAGACGGACAGACAGACAGACAGACAGAGGGAGAGAGAGACAGACAGACAGAGAGACGGCCGGACAGACAGACAGACAGACAGAGGGAGAGAGAGACAGACAGACAGACAGACAGACAGACAGACAGACAGACAGACAGAGGGAGAGAGAGACAGACAGACAGACAGACGGCCGGACAGACAGACAGACAAACAGACAAACAGACAGACAGACAGACAAAGGGAGAGAGAGACAGACAGACAGACAGACAGACAGACAGACAGACAGATATTGTCATTTAAGTTTGATAAACTTTACAGAAATTCGGTTGAGATGAGGCGGGCTATGCTCTGGTTATTATGACACAATAAGTAGTTTGATTTCAGAAGGTTTTTATAACTGTTTTGTTTGTTTAAGATATTTTTTGGCATGTTTATGCTTTATTGACAGTGTAGAGCAGGGGTCTCCAAACTACGGCCCGCGGGCCAACTGCGGCCCGCGGCCCGCTTTTTATTGGCCCGCGGCCGATTTTAAAAATATAATGTAATATGGCCCTTTGAATTTTTTTTTTTTTTTGCATTTCTTAGTTAACCCACTAGTGCTTGGTGTCAAACACTGATTGATTGGCCCGTGGCACATTATAAAAATATTATGTAATATGGCGCTTTTAATTTTTAAATAATTTAAATGCACTCATTATATTACAGAGAAGTATGTCCCATAAAAGAAAAGAGCATCAAGCCCATCCCAGACGACCCTGCATAATATTTTATTTTAAATTAATATTATTATGGAAAATCTATGTGTCCTTCTCCAATAGCTTCTAATTCATCTGACACAGTGTCTCCATTTTTTTCATACAAAATTCTTCAGCTTTAGCCTCTTAATTTCCCTCTCAAAGTGCACCAGATTCATGCATTTCACTTTAAAAACTTTAAAAAAAACTCCCGGGGGGGCATACCCCCGGACCCCCCAGGAAAGTGCAAGGAAAGTGTTGCCGTGAAGAAGGATTACAATTTACGAAGACACTATGAAACTAAACATCAGAGCAGCTACATGTCCTGATAAATGTGTTATTTTTGCAAAGTGGCCCGGCCCGTCGTAGATTTTTCTGTATGTGGTCCTCAGTGAAAAAAGTTTGGAGACCCCTGGTGTAGAGACAGAGTTGAAATGGGGCAGAGAGGGGAGTGACATGCAGAGAACGACACACACACACAGACACACACACACACACACACACACACACACACACACACACACACACCTTTCACAGTAGAGATCATGTTGTTCTTAGTTCTCTCCAACATGGTGCTGCTGTCCTGTTCCTTCTTCAGCTCCTCGGCCATCAGAGCCGCCTGCAGACAGAGAGACAAACCATGGGTTGCGTTCCGAATCGCATACTTTCTACTATATAGTATGTAGAAAAAAGATTTAGGATGTCCCGATTCTTGTGGCCAGATTTAGGATGGTTAGAAGCACCCGGATGTCCTACTTCATGCGGCCAAGATTGTTAGTGTTGAAAAGTGCATCCTATTTGGCCGATTCTGACCCACAATCCAGTGCGCACGTGAAGTGACGTCACATCGACGAAGCCTCCATATGAAAACAAACGGGGATGCGACGGATATAAAAGCAAGAGGCAAGATCAAGGCGCAATGTTATGATGAAATAAGAGAGAAAAGTATGTCCCAGTAGTATGCCTACTGCATCCTAACTAGATTCTTTTTATCGTCGGATGTAGTATGTAGAATAGAAAAAAGAAAGAGTATGCGATTCGGAACGCAACCATAGTAAATAATATGGATGTAGCATCCGGGCTGACCTCAGTTATTCACACGGCATCCAATAATCCTGGTTTGTGCGCGTCGCCATTTTGTGAGGGTGAGGGAGATAGCTGACGTATACCTCCGAGGCAAAGTGAGGAACAACAGGCGGAGAGCTGTCACTCAAGAGATCGCGCTAATACATTTTAACCTCCAAAAGAATAAAAACTAGCATGGTCCAAAAAAAATTCACCCCTAAACATACAGACTAAAATGGTTTTGTGGACCAGGCTGTAAATAGGTTTAATAACAAGTGAGTCAAAATAAAAACTGCTCGGTCTTGGTACCACCCCCCTAGTGGCACTTCCGGTTACTACAGTTGTGGTCACTTCCTTATTGGATGCCGGTAAAAATCGCTGAGGTTGGGGCTTGTGAAAAATGTGTTAAGAAATTATTATTTACTTTTTGACATTTTCAAGTTTTAATGGACGCAGGGGATGTCCCCCCCAACCCCCTCCCCCAAAAATTAAAAGAGATACATTTGTCCCCCTCAAAAAGTAAGGAAGACCACCCTATTCTCCCCAAAATAGGTACAAATTACAGTTCAGGATGTTGAAACACTTACATATCCCTCCTAATTGTTAATACATATTTCCCGATAATGTCAAACACCCCTACAGCAGACCGTACCATCTTAAACTTGCCGACGTTCGGCTGGCCTCTGCCTCTAGTTGCAGACGGCTGGTCAGCCTCGTGCAGTGCAGAGAGTGTAGCTGGCCGAATGTAAGTTGTTAAGCCCAATCAATTTTGAAAAGCACCCCCTCTCAAAATCAATTTCTCTTCATCCGAGAATCAAATCCTTTGGTGGGTATATTTGCATGACTGAGCGGAGTAAATTTCATGGAGGTATTGCCACTCTTTTAGGGGGTTAGGTAGCAGAGGTTAGGACGTACATCTATAACAGCTTTCTTAGCTTTCTCCTCTGCGCTGCTTATCATTCATAATGTAATTGAATATTCTACAGTTCCTAAAACATCTATTTTTTTTAGCTTTTTTTTAAAATTATGACTTATACACTACTACATTACGTACGAGGTTTAAAAAAAACTAATTTTCAGTTATGCACACAAACACACAAACAAACACACACACACACACACTCACACTCACACTCTCACACTCGCACACACACAAACACACTCACACACACACACACACACACTCACACTCACACACACACTCACACTCACACACACACACACACACACACACACACACACACTCACACACACTCACACTCACACACTCACACACACACACACACACACACACTCACACACACACACACACACACACTCACACACACTCACACACACACACACTCACACACACACACACACTCACACACACACACAGGGGTTAGGACCTACATCTATAAGAGCGTTCTTGGCTTTCTCCTCTGCGCTGCTCCGCTCCTCCAAAGCTTCATCCACCTCTCCACTGAGCAGAGAAACGTCCGTCTCCAGCTTCCTCTTCTGGTGGGACAGGCCGGCCGTCTGCAGCACAGGGGGGGAGCAGTGAGTGTGTGTGTGTGTGTCTGTGTGCGTGTGTTTGATTGCGTTCGTGTGCATGTGTGTGTGTTAATTCCATAGAAGACATTAGGTTCTATCTATCTATCTATCTATCTATCTATCTATCTATCTATCTATCTATCTATCTATCTATCTATCTATCTGTCTATCTATCTGTCTGTCTGTCTGTCTGTCTGTGTCTGTCTGTCTGTCTGTCTGTCTATCTGTCTGTCTGTCTGTCTGTCTGTCTATCTATCTATCTATCCATCCATCCATCCATCCATCCATCCATCTATCCGTCTATCTATCTATCTATCTATCTATCTATCTATCTATCTATCTATCTATCTATCTATCTATCTATCTATCTATCTATCTATCTATCTATCTATCTATCTATCTATCCTCCTACCATAGCAGACATTAGGTTGGCTCTCTCCACGGCCTCCACCAGCTCGATGTCGGCCATCTTGCGGGCGCGGTCGGTCTGTTCTAGAACGCTGCGTAGCTCCGCCTCCTCTGATGTCATCATGACACAGCGACGCTCCAACAGCAACACCTGTTCTCTCAGCTGATTGGTCAGCTGCACTCTGTCGTCGAGGTCCACCTGCTGCTCTTTGACCTATGAGAGAAGAGATGCAATATGGTGAGATGGGTCGGGATGTATTTCTGTATAGCTTTTTTAAAGCTATAGTGCATAACTTTTTCATATAAATGAATGTCGGTTACATTGTAGTGTTCTCCAACATTTATGTTATCTTATATTAAAAGAAGTCAACACAGAACTTTGCGTTGATCAGAGTTTAGGGCAAGAAAGTCACAGGTCATACAGTGACCTTACAAACTGCAACAACAACTGTTGACACACACAGCACACAAACTGCGACACAGCTCACAAAGTTGCAAGCAGAGCAGTAAACAGACACTGAACACCATATTGCAATATCTTGCCACATCATGCCACGAATAGCCACAGATCTGACATTTAGAAAGAACATGCACACACACACACATTCACACAGACACACACACACACATGCACACGTACACAGACACACACACACACACAGACAGATAGTGTATTTAAACCAACCGCCTTCACTAGAATCGGCGCTTATGCCCGAGGAGACGGCTGCTGTGGGGGTTTCCCCCTTTACCCGGTTTCCCAAGAATAGGGCAGGGTAGGATAAAGATCTGATCTATTGTAACGTATAAGATAATACCTGTGTTGAATAGTAGAAGTTGTCTACTAAGCTGTAACCTGATGTCAACCTTTGAATAAAGTATCCTGTTAGACCGATCTCCTACCCCTCCGTGTCTATCTTGAAGCCGGTTGAGATGTCTCCTTCCCTCAAGTAATATCAAATGTAGTAAAACAAATGGCCCACTCGGCCACGGTCAACACCACCTTGTTTACTACATAAATGGCGTTGTCGTAACGGAAGACTTCACAAGTTGCAGCAGACAGACAAACGGCGGAATGGGTAATGTATATTTTGCCCATAACCAATGTCAACCTGTCTGTGGTTTTTCTTTGAAGTCTGTTAAACTTGCGTGCTTTGTATAAGGAAAACAGAATCATAGACTGTCAGTATAAAATATCTGCTAGTCGTTATAACTGAATCTTGGCTTTTCTGTGGATTGTTAAGAAACTTGGTTTGTTGAAAAAAAAATGGTTGTGTTGTTTTAGTTGGTTGGCCTCTTGGTGTTTTTCCTGTTTTAACATTCCATATTGTAAAGAAATAGCAGCTGCAGTACAGTTTAAAAAAAAAAAATAAATAAATAAATAAAAAAAAAAAATAAATAAATAAAAAATAAAGAATAATAATAATGATTGCCCTGTTCGATGAGCGCCCGGGTTTGAATACGAGCACACAAAGGGTGTCTGGTTACGGCCTTTGTTCCCACGGTATTCATGTGCGTCTGGAATTTTATTCGCAGCTGGCTGGTTTTGAATAAGATTATTAGGAAAAAAGACATTCATTGCTCAAAATGACGTCGCTATATGAATAATGATTTCATGATTTCATATAGGCATGTGGAAACTGGTTTTGTTTGAAATAGCATAAGAGATCTGATCAGTCCTTAGGCTTGTAAGTAAGACAAAGTACAGAGTCAGAGACGCAGTTTTCCGACAGGATGGGTTTAATAAAATGTAAATAAGAAAAAGAATGAGATGATTAAACCTGTAAATAAGAGATAAAAGACAAGATAAGATAAAAATAGGTAATGTGCACGTAGTTTGAAATGTTTTGTTGTTTAAAAATGTGTGTTTTTAAATGCGTATTTATTGAAGCAAAAGAGTGGCTTCTAAATTTGTGTGTTGAGCCTGAAAATTTCTGTGGCATGGTTGCCAGATTAAAGGACAGAGCAGTCAAAAGTGTTGATTTCATCGTGTTGGGTAGGGGGACCGAGCCCCTTGGCAGTGTTGTCTCCTCGTTAAAGAACCCCCCCCGCCCCCCTCTCGCCTGCCAAGCTGAAATTGGTGGAGTGCCACACAGTGCAGGCAGGGCTATTTATAGCTGCCTGCAGCTGAGGGAGAGAGAGTGTACAGTTTGCTCTGACTTTCATTTTAAAATCTGTAAGAGAGCATTAGAGTAAATAAATTGATTAGGAAATGAAATCTAATGGTACATTCTGTTGATTTGGCTTAACATAAAAATTGGGTTGTACTAAAAATATAATATAATAATCTTAGTTAAATTGCCTGTGTTTTTAAGACACTGGAAATATGGTAAAATAAAACATCTAAGTTATATTGCCTGTGCCCTTAAGACACTGGAGGGTTGATATAATGAAAATTAAGAGGTGACATGTGTTTAGTAAGAATTAAACTAAGTAAGAATATGGGTTTATTAAACTCTGTGAGTACAGGTGTTAAGTGAACTAAGTTAGGATAAGTTTTATTGAAACTGTGAAAATACCTTACAGGGGTTTCAGTGATATACGGAAAATAGAGACAGTGAAGTTCTTTCCACTGATATGTAACCATTTGTTTCTCAATTGGGATTTGAAAGCTGTTTAAAAGCGTTAAATTGCATTGTCACCTGATATTTGAAACATAGTTCTCTTGAAACGTGTGTGAGTGACGTGAGTTGTACGTTGTTCATGTGATTGAAAGAGGATGAAAATGTCTGTTTTGTTTGTGAATATGTTCGGTGTTTAAGTAAAAATATCTCTTAAATCTAGTAAGAATCATTGAAGTGTGATTTGCCATATTTTATTTCCAAAAGGAATTAAAACAGAATCATTGATTTTGAAAGTCTAATAAAGAGCTAGGTTGAAGTTTAGAAAAGGGTTACTGTTGAGATTAACTAAAAAGAATTAAGTTAATAAGTGATTTTAATTAAGTTTTACATCCAAGTAGGCTGAAAAGTGTGCTCTCAAAGTACAGTAAAAAACAGTAAATTCTGTGGTTGTTGGGTAAGTGATAAAATCTTTTGGATAATATCGTGATTAAATTAAAGATTTTTGTGAGCAACATTTTTGAAGGTTTGAGAATCCCTTGGTTCTATGACAAATGTGTAATATTTTCTGTTTTCTTTTCCAGAAGCTGTATACTGAGACAGTGGACTGATTTAAAAGGTTTAGCATTTGGGTTGAAGAGTTAGATAAACAAATAAATCCCCTTTCTGGATAGTGAGATTTACTAGTGATAAGGACTATCTAAAGATTATCTAAAGCCTATACTAAGAGAAATTATTATGCTTGCAATTGGTTTTGGGGCACTAAAATTCGAAGGTTGTCACAGGTCACAGTACTTTTTCTCTGACCAGAAGGAAAATAAAATAAAAATGTATATAATAACAAGAAAAAAAGAAAAAAAGTATAAAGAGAAGAAAACGGAGTTGCCTGGAAAAGACAATTTACAAAAAAAATATAATAAAAACAAATGGACTGAGATGCAAGGAGTCACTTAGCCTGCTCTGCTCAGCTCAGAGCAGTTTCCAGTTTCAGTATGGTCTGAAGCCAACAAGCCCAAGGAGAAATGCATATCGGCAGAGAACGCTCTGCCAATGCCAGAGTGAACTACAAAGATGGAGGCGTGTATGCACGTGGCTAAGTAACACCGTGCCAAAAGTGACATTCAATGCCCTGTGTGGGGACTACAGGATGAAAGGAATACAAGGATGGCAAGTAACATGTGCCATAATGACATTGCTGACTTCTGCCTTGTGTTATAGGAAAGAAAAAGAGACACTGAAGGAGCCGATGAGAGGGGCTCCTTTGCTTCTGAACTGAAAAAGTGGACATTCTATCTGTAAAAGGAGGGTGGAATCAACTGCTCCACTTAAAAAAAGTGCAAGTACTTAAATTGTGAAAATTTTCTGATTAATGGTGTTTCCCCTAAATTTAGATTTGTGCAAGCAAATGGATATGTCTGTTTTGGACATAAACTAATCTAGTTATGCCTTTAAGACAACATAAGATTTGTAAAGAAAAGAGATGTAGGATTTAAAAGTTTAAAGGACTATTTTGATAACTAATAGTTTTCCCCTTTTATGCATTAAAGAAAAGCAGGGTGAGGGTTATTTCCAAATAAAAAATACAACTAGTGTTTACCGTTTTCAAATCAATAAAAGATTGGGTTGTTGCTTTCTCAGCCAAAAAGAAAGAAAGCATGACCAGAGATTATCACTTTAATTTTATTTCAGAAAGAGATTAGTGTTTTAAATATTCCCAAGAAAGGAAGTTTAAAGAGAACAAAGTTAATAAAGTTAATAAAGAGTAGATATTCCCAAGTGAAGAGGTATTAAAAACATTGAGAAATAATTGTTGATTTAGTAGGGTTTGAACCAATCTTATTCTCACACTTTCAGAATACTTGAGTTTTTTTTTTTTGTTTTTTAAAGGGTTGCTCTGTACATTTTACCGATTCAAGAAATTGGATTTTTTGAAAAAGGGTTAGCATTCTAAATTTATAAACCGTTTTGGGGTTTTGTTGATAAGAGGGCTGGGAAAAAGCCACATGTTTGTTTGTTCCTGTTGGAATACAATTGCTCACACAAAGTGAGCATCTTATTTTTAGCTGAATTTTTAACTTAATATGCTCCTTCTTTTTGTGTTTCAAATAGGAATTTGAAAAAGGAGGGAGAGGGTTAAGGAAGCATATTGATTAAATTAAAAAATAGAAGTACATGTTAAAGAGTTTAAGAAAGCACATTAATTAAACATAATATAAGTAAATGTTAAAGAAAGGTAATAATTACAATATTATGAGAAGCCCACATACAGAAAGCACTATACAAACAAAGTAAGTTTAAAAAGAGAGAATGATCAAAATACTTAATATCCATTTAAGTTAATAAGTAAATTATAAGTAATTTATTTAGGGTTCAGGATCAACACTCTACTAAAATAAAGTAAGAACGAAACATACTTGTAGTGTTGTTGTTAATGTCATAATCCATAGCTGTTCCAAAAAGTATTACTGCACAGTTGACATCAAGTGTGATTAGATTACACGTATGTGTATTGATACAGTAAACCTAGGTTACAAAATTAAGTAAGACAAACACAAACTCCCCAGAAGTTATTTAGAAGTTTGTGTCAGGTAGGATTCTTTCCCTATCTGTCTTTTCTCTGTCTATATCTATTTCTCTGATGGCCTCGATAAGAACTAGGTACAGAATCCTGCTGTGAACGATTGGGGAAATATCGTGCTGAAATCTGATGCTAAGCTACGCTCTCAACTCGTGCTATCAGCGTGATGTCACTGCCGTGTCCAAGTCGTGATGTCACAGGACAACTGACAGCCGAATCCGAGAGGGGGTCTTTTCGCCTCGATACAGCCCAACCCAATCCCAGCCAGAAACCAGGGGTCGTCAACTCGTCCCATCCAGCTTGTCCAGACAACTCCACAAGCCAGCAGGAGGGTGCCACCTGTCCCCTGGAGGAGCAACTCGACACCGGTCGACGAGAAGTGCCTTCCAACAGAGAATCGAGATGCAGTCGTCAATGTCGTCATCTGGAAATTCGAGAGGGGTTCGCTCTCGTCTCCCCTTCACAACGGATCCAGTTGCACAGTCATCAATGCCAGCCATGCACCAAGGCCTGGGTGCACCGCTGGGCTTCCCCACAGCCTCCCCATAGTTGAAATGGGGGGGGGCTGTTGCGTTGTGCTTTCCGCACAGAAAGAATTGCCTGTTTAAGCAATTCTAAAAGTATGCTCGTGTCGTTTCTCGCAAGTGCGCGGGTATTTGCGGGACTGGACAATGGTCCGAAGAACGAAGACTGAAAGACAATTGTGAAAGTCATTATATGCTGTTCAATTATTGTTATTGTTGTTGAATTTAAGAGGGTCTAATAGGTTTTATTAAGTTTCATACTATATAGTTAACAGTGGCCACTGTCGTTTTATTTTGTCAAAGTTTATCATGTTTGATGTTTGATTTTGTTGAGTTTAAAGGTTGTGCATTTTTCATGCAGGATAAATGTTGAAATTCTTTGGTGCACCGTATTTACGGTGCAAGGAGGGAATATGTAGTGTTCTCCAACATTTATGTTATCTTATATTAAAAGAAGTCAACACAGAACTTTGCGTTGATCAGAGTTTAGGGCAAGAAAGTCACAGGTCATACAGTGACCTTACAAACTGCAACAACAACTGTTGACACACACAGCACACAAACTGCGACACAGCTCACAAAGTTGCAAGCAGAGCAGTAAACAGACACTGAACACCATATTGCAATATCTTGCCACATCATGCCACGAATAGCCACAGATCTGACATTTAGAAAGAACATGCACACACACACACATTCACACAGACACACACACACACATGCACACGTACACAGACACACACACACACACAGACAGATAGTGTATTTAAACCAACCGCCTTCACTAGAATCGGCGCTTATGCCCGAGGAGACGGCTGCTGTGGGGGTTTCCCCCTTTACCCGGTTTCCCAAGAATAGGGCAGGGTAGGATAAAGATCTGATCTATTGTAACGTATAAGATAATACCTGTGTTGAATAGTAGAAGTTGTCTACTAAGCTGTAACCTGATGTCAACCTTTGAATAAAGTATCCTGTTAGACCGATCTCCTACCCCTCCGTGTCTATCTTGAAGCCGGTTGAGATGTCTCCTTCCCTCAAGTAATATCAAATGTAGTAAAACAAAATGGCCCACTCGGCCACGGTCAACACCACCTTGTTTACTACAACATTCAAGCTATCGCCCACCGACACTGGTGCAGGAGCTCAGAAAAATCCCAAGAAATGCTTCAGTTGTTGACTCTACTGCTAAAAAAAACCTGTACGTACAGCAGAAGGTATAAAATCCATATATCTATCTATCTATCTATCTATCTATCTATCTATCTATCTATCTATCTATCTATCTATCTATCTATCTATCTATCTATCTATCCATCCATCCATCTATCTATCTACCTGCTGCTCTTTGACCTATCAGAGAAGAGACAATACTTTGAGATGGGTGGGGATGTATTTCTGTATAGCTTATTTAATACTATAGTGCGTAACTATATAAAAATTCCTAAGAAGAGCCCAAGAAATGTTTCAGTTGTTGATTCTACTGCTAAGAAAAAAAGCTGGACGTACAGCAGAAGGTATAAAATCAATGTGCCATCACTGAAGGCTTTACCTCATGTAGATGCACCGACAGTGTAGTTGTAATTATTCAGAATTCCTCATGGGGGCGACAGAAGTTACGCACTATAGCTTTAATCAGTAAATGGCTTTTGCAAACGCATGGCTATGTGCTTTTTTTAATTTTAAACACTGTCTGTCTGTATGTCTGTCTGTCTG
>CASHTC010000922.1:5000-53000 GCA_949357725.1 Hyperoplus immaculatus | reverse complement strand
ATTGAAAGACATGAACATTTTTTTAATGTGTGAAATAGGCCTTCAAAGAGCAGAGTGTTTGCCCCATTCCAAATTGTTCCCCTTGCCCCACTGCGTACATGTGAAATAAACATACAGAACACTAAATTGATCACAAAAGGAAGAGATTAGTAATCAGTAAAAATGTTTATTAACTCTGGCCATTGTAGGCACAAAACAAAACAAAGAGGAGGTAAAGGGCTGTAGGACATTGGACATGTTTGTAGCTGCTTCCAGTCATTTGTTTGGTGGGAGGACACGGAGGAGGAGAGGCCCTAAAAAGAAAAACAGTGAAAAACTTGAGTACTCTCGTTCTGAAGTTGTTCATTCAAACAGCATACACAAACAGGTGCCATTGTTTTATCAGGTTGGTCTAATCACCTTTTCCACTTGTTGATGCTGCACCTGGGAGGAACTGTCACTTTGAAAGTGACGACTCCCTGATGACTGATGTGCGGCTGTGTTTCCCTGCAGCACTTCACCTCATCACTTGCCAAAAGATCTGCAGTAGTTACTCTACTGAACCTATCTGTGCTCAGATGGTGATCTGGAGGTTGGAGGATGAAGCTGTTACGAATGAAAGAAAAGTTAGTTATTAAACCGAAGGCTGTGAAAAAAACTTCACCTACCGGAAGAAAATAAAATAGTTTTGTATCAAGTTTAGATCATTGTATATCCGGTTATACTGGGTCTATTTGCATGAAACAAAGACTGGCATCGAGTTTAAAGCCAGAAGTCAATGAGAAACATGACGGCAATAATCCAATATTCACCAAGACCATGGGATAATATTAAAATACCTTTAAAACTGCTGCAGGGTAGAACACATTCAGTCCAGCGCTGTTTCGTACAGAGAGATGATCTGGAGGATCAGTCTGTTCCGACCGTCTCCACTGGGAAGTGGAGGCATCACAGCAGAGCAAGACCTGATGAAGAAAAATTATACTATTAAACTCTGAGCTGTAACTTTAAAGTCAAGCAACAACTGTGACATCACAACTAATAAACCAAAATATTTAAGAAAATTCCCAATACCTTGCGCTCTGTTGTGGAGAAACATCGGTACTGGCAGAGGGAAGGACACATGTCTCTGTGTGGTCTAGCAGCGATGCATCTGATCCAACATGGTGGGTCTGCTGCTGTTTGACAGGTCAGACGGTGAAGCAGCATCCAGTCTGTGGCTTTGATGAGCAGTGTCTCAGAGAGAAGGTGAGGTAAAGGCCGGCAGGTGTTATCTCATCCACTGCTTTGGAGAACATTTCGACAGAGAGGGAGTAGAACTGTCTCTGTGTGGTTCAGCAGTGAATGGTCTGTCCTGGTCCTTTCCTTGACTGTTAAACTGATGCTGCTGCAGCTGGTCGGCTGGGGTGTGTGCCGAACCTCACGGTCTTTGAAGGAGCCGAGGCCACAGCTGGCATGTGTCGCCAGGTGACCCATACGCCCTCTGGCAGGGAGGGTGGCAGAGGGTGTATGGGTAGGAAGTGTGGGGTTTCACACTTCCTACCTGCCATGTCAAAGACTTAATGGAGTTACTGGAACAGAAAGCGTGAATGTTACAAATACTTATGCTATGTACCAAAAGAAAAACCATGTGTGAAACACCTCGCAGCTCTTATTTTCTCCATCACATTGCAGCAGTCAAATCAAGTTTTGAGCAGGGGATCATCTGGTCCACCCTCCCTCCCTCCCAGCCTCAAAGTGACTGGGACAGCCTGGCAAGGTTTTGAAGCCTGGCTGCACAGATGACCCCCTGCTCTGGATAAATGTGGACTGTATTTGTAGTTTAAATCTCTGTACATTTACTGTTTGTTACCTGTCATAGTCATCCTTACATTCTCCTTTTGATTACAACACTGTGTTTCAAAAAATTAGACTGTAAAAATATCCTCAAAATCCTGCTGACTTATTTAAGAACTGTTGGAGGAGATTACACAGAATACAGGATTGTGGTAACTGTAATATGTCTTCATTACCCCTGAATGGAGACAACGCTGTGGCTGAGAGATGAAGATCAGATCCAGCAGTGTGTTCTTCTCTGTTGTTGCAGCAGTGATGAGTTGCGCGTATCCCCTAGACTGAAACAGCTCAAATATTGGCTTACTTGCGTTGGACAGGAGATTCTCATTGAAATCGCCACAGACAATGATGGGGTGAATATCCAGGATCTCCAACGAGTCCAAAAGGCTTCCCAGGTTCGACAGAAATGATCTCATGCTGTAGTCTGGAGGTCTGTAAACAGCTGCAAGCAATGCACTCACTGGGGCTTCAACCTTCAATGCCACAAACTCCAGGTCAGTTACATTATGTACATACTGTTTTTCACTTACTTGAATGTGGTTTCTCACATAAACAGCAACTCCACCACCATGTCTGCTGGCCATTTGTGGAAAGTTTGTGTAGGACAGGTGTCTGTTGCGCTTGTAAAGATTGTAACCCTCCAATTGTAGACTCTCTGCAACAAAGGAGCCATGCAGGTGAGTTTCCGTGAGACACAAAATGTCTGAGAGACACAGTTCGTGATGGCTCTTGATGTCATTCACATGAGATGGCAGTCCCTCTGTGTTGTGGTGAACGATAGTTAGGCTGCCAGGTCTGTCCGGTGTTTGTTTCATATGCAGAAGAGGCATCATATCATCGAAGCTGACTTCTCTCATGGTCTGGAGGGCTTCAGTGATTTCTGGGTTGGCATATATTTTACTCTCGTCCAGGTCCAGCATGTGAAGTCCACGGAGAGAGGTGACTCTGCTGATCGCTACGTACGCCATGCCTGGTTCAAAAATGCGCTTCAGTGATACCACAGCTGATGTCTTCGTCATGCCTTGGACCTTGTGTATTGTACATGCAAAGGCAAGTCGAACAGGAAACTGTCTGCGTACCACTCCTTTCTGCTTCAGATTGTCCTCGGCTCTGTCTATGTACACCAGATTTTCAGGTCCTCCTGATGCTCTGTTACGGTAATTCATCCCAGCTGTTTCATCATCCATCTTGAGCCCAAGCATAGTGACGTGTGGAAACCCAGATAGATCAGAGGTTACTATCCTGCCTAGTGTAGCAAAAGATCCATTCACCAATCCTTGAGAGACATCGATGTTTCTTGTGAGCATGACACGAGCACCTTCAGCAACATTTAGAGAGTCTGGTAACTCATTATTGCCTCCTTTAAATGGTTTGGTCTGTCGTGCCATTTGTCCACTATGTGGGTCTTTCTTGAAGTCATCTGCATCAATGGTGGTGATATGAGAATGGAGCAGAGTTAATATTGCAGAGTTGTGTCCATCTACTTGTTTATTAGTAGCAAAAATATGCAGCACATCATTTGGACAAAGCTCTGGTTCGGTGATGGTCTGTGACAGCAAAGCTCTGTCTGCTTCAGATAACTTGTCTGCCTTTCCTTTCACACGGATCCTGTTCAACATCTCTGCGAAGGCAACATCATCTTTCTGACGCATGATCTCAGTCAGAGTGATCATCTGAAAGTTTTCCTTCCACAGGTCAATCTCAGAAGGCTCAAACACACAGAGGGTCTTGGACTGTCGCACCGGTGGGAGCTGATGAAAATCTCCAACTGCTAAGACTGACATCCCTCCAAATGGTCTCTTGCTTCCTTTGATCTGTTTCAATCTGGCATCCACATAGGCAAAAAGGGACTTTGAAATCATCGACACTTCATCGATAACAAGGATCTCAGCATTTAAAAGGTCTGATCTAACTTCATCCAGTTTGTTGCCAAGTCCTTGAAATGGGGGTCTGAGGCTTCTGGGCAGCTTGAGGAGAGAGTGCAGTGTTGAGCCTGAGATGTTAAAGGCAGCAGTGCCAGTGAACGCAGTCAAGAGGACGGTGGGGTTTGATATGTCAGCCTCCTCAGCATGTCTCGGCAGCTTGCACAGTATCTTAGACGCCTCGGAAAATATGCACTTGATGAGATGTGACTTTCCTGTTCCAGCTCCTCCATTTATGTACAAGAAAAAAGGCTCTGGATTGAGGCCACTGACACGGTTAATGCACCATTCTCTAACTGCATAGAATACACAGGCCTGTTTCTGGTTCAGATTCTGATACATTTGGCGTAACAGCATTGGGTCTATAGCAGGGGGCTCTCGGATGGCTCTGGCCTCTGTAGCAGCATCAGCCTGTTTACTGTATTCTGGCACATTCTCCTGCACATTGTCATGGTCTGGCTCTCTCGCTTGTAGTTCCTCAATACACTCCAACCTGACAGCTTCAGATTCTGGGGCCAGATTACACCATTCATCAATCACACCTCTGTTCTGTTCAAATTCCTCGACTGCTTGCTCTATTACTTCACTGTGTTTTTCATAGTTGTCTCTGTTTCGTTTGACAATGATTCTGGCCATCTCAGGACACTGTGAGCCGGGTAGCAAAACACGGCCAGATTTGTAGAAGGACTCGTATGTTGTTCTCTTCAGTTCGTGGTCTGACCGGTGAGGAATGTACAGTTTTAGTAATGTGGCATAAAACTGCTCAGGTTTTTTCTCCTGTGACGCGCGGTAAAATCTGATGATAGCAGGCTTTTCGTTCTTCCTCATTTGAACAAATCCCATGTCATTCAGCAGGGGCAAAGCGCATTTACCTTTTGTCTGTTGGCCATAAACAATCCTGCTTTTGGATACAAAATCAGCCAGACACATCTCCTCAAACTCTGGTGTTTCAGGTCTGGATTTGTATTTGTCTGTCAGAGACGTCATCCACACGTTATCACTTTCTGATGTTGTGTTTTGCAGGCTTGACAGGGAGCGGCTCATTTTCACTGGGTTGTTGTCTGTGGGAATGAACGTGACTCCACGTGAACATTTCTTCATGCTAATACCGCATGCTCGAGTCACACACTCCTGAGCACTGACTTCTCTCTTTTTGGAATAAGCCTGCATGATTTCTCTCATTTCATCACACTCATTGACATGGTCTTTGTTTGAGTTCTGAATCAGGGTTTTTAGATACTCACTTACAGAGTTCTCACTTTTGCATATATATGTGCAGATGTAGTGTATCAAACTGAAATAATTGAGTACGTACTGCACGTCCATGTTAGCGTCCCAAGCTTCGAGTAGACACGGATTGTATCCATTTACCCAGCAGTCCTTTGGATCACGCTTCAGTATCAACGCACTCGATTTGTTTATTCTGTTGAGGCATAGCTCGTACTCACTCAGTGTTAAGTTACATTTAGCTAGGAGCTGATGTAAAGTTAGGGAAGCAGCTTCAGGCTCATTCAGCAGCATGGTCAGTGGAGCGAGCGTTCTCTTTGCTAATTCCAGTTCTGCTAAACCATCATCTTCCCCAGGTCTAGTTATCATTGTCTCTCCGGAAGGGGGCTTGGGAAATCCAAAACGGCAGCCAGAGTTGGAACTTCTGAAACATGTCCTTGAGTGGTTTTTGCTGTGCATTTGCACTTCTGTGACTTTTTTGTACAGATCAGGTTGTTTATGTGGGTCAGGGAGCTGAGCGGTGATGTATTTTGACACAAAATTACACACAGTCAAATCATCATCTTCCTCAAACACAGGAGCACCTTCTACCCATAAGAGTCCGTGTATGTGAGGGCTTCCTCTGTTTTGAAATTCCAGCCTCCAAAAATAGTCCACGACTTTCCCCAGTGGTTGTGCAGGAGACAAGATTAGATCTCTGAATAGGGCCTCAACACGTTTGTCAAATAATCTTAGGACTGTGACCGGATTACTTCTCAAAATATTGCATTTGGTCCCCCAGTCTAGCTCATCAAAATTGACTTCCTCACCCTGCTGAGCTTTTATTGCCTCTATCACCTCAGGCCAACGCATTTCAGCTGCAGAAAATGTGCAAAAGAATGTAGGAGATCCTAATTGACGAATTATGGAGAATAAATCTCTGGTTGTTTTTTCCCAGTAGCTCGGGGTCCCACGTAGCGGCTGCATGAATCTGATTGCATCTTTATTTCGCACCAGTCTTTCAACCTCGCGCCTGTCTTGTAACATTCCTGAGGTTATTCTCCGTCCATCTCTGGTGAAAGGCTTCCCTTTACGTAACTGGATCTGCATGCTGGAAGTGGCCAAGTGTATCTCTGTCACAAATTGGGCGAAAAACAGATAATTTGTATCCCTGGCGAAACGACCATCAACACCGAAAAGCCTGGTTTTAAAATAACTGCTGGGAGATACTTTAATTGGTCTCTTCTCATCCAGTGTGTTTTGACCCGTTGGGAACTGAGCAGGAAAAGCTATGGCCTCAAGTTTAGGTGTTCTGAAGAAACCGACTGGACTGTTTCTTTCTGCAGGGGCAACAGAGTAGATACCTTCACTGAAACACATTATCTCCTCTGAAACATCACATGGCTGAAGGCAGGATTCTAAAGCCAGACCACCATTAGGCATGTCACCTTCAAGTTCTGTATCATCAGTCTGCTCTGGTTCATTTCCATCACAACGCAGCACGTCAGTGTTCTGTTGCTCATTTTCCCTTACTTCCTCACACAGTGCAATGCTTTCACACACGTCAATTTCCATCATATCATCCTCATCGTAATCATCATCCTCCATTGTCACATCATCATCATCATCATCATCATCATCATCAGGAAGTGTTGGGTCGCATAACTCCGCCTCCTCTCTGATAGTTATGTCGTCATACTGTGGGTGAATTTCTTTTAGTTTATGCAGCGCCTGCACTAGTTTAGACCAGTTTACAGTCTGGAAGAGCTGGTGACCTTTGTAACACAAACGTCTCTTCAGTTTGACCCTCAACACCTGCGATTCACCTCTCAGTCTGGGCAGAGCGTTGACTGTCTCCTGTACCTCAGATGGCACACACACTACATTACCTTTTATAGATTTCTGGCCCCCGCGTGGGAGAGGAATAATTTTAGCAAACGTAATGCATTTAGCAATGAGATGTCTCTCCAGTATGTTGAGATCAGACAGCTCAGGAGGTATATCAGCTAGCTCCAAGTTGTTAGCTATAGCGAGGGGTGGCATGGCTCCATTTTTAAGATGATTATGGCAGGTGTGACAAATCCATTCTGTCTTCCTCTCATCAGGCATCTTACACTGTTCATTTCTGCATTCATCACCACAAACATGGACATACTTTCCTGTCAAGCATGCTGCAGCCACATCTGGCTTCTTTACATATTTTGACCTTGTACATTGCTTTACTTGGTTTGGAAAAGACGCTTTATGGCAGACAGTACACACAAAAGTTGGGCCGGCCTTTATTTGGGATCTGAAAACAGATATAGCTTCTTTGATTAAAGGGTCATCACTCTCACATGTTTGTCTATTTATCCGTCTGTATTTCCTTCTTATTTTTGTGGCACACCTCATGTTATGCATACTCTTAAATGCAAGGTTGTTATTATACCTGTCTCGCATTAATTGTCTCATTAGCTCTCTGTGTCTTAACCTGAATGCTTGATCATGTGCATAACGTTTAGTAATGAAAGATCGCTGTCTTAACCTGAATGCTTGATCATGTGCATAACGTTCAGTGATGAAAGATCGCTGTCTTAGCCTGAATGCTTGATCATGTGCATAACGTTCAGTGATGAAAGATCGCTGTCTTAGCCTGAATGCTTGATCACGTGCATAACGTTCAGTGATGAAAGATCGCTGTCTTAGCCTGAAGTCCGCACGGTCTCTGTATCGGTTGGTGATGTACTGCTTTCGCCTTTGCTGAAAATCTACATTGTTTTTGTATCTGTTGGAAAGATACTGTTTCCTTCTCTGCCTGAAGTTATCATTTTCTTTGTAACAGGTTGCTAATTTATTTATCTTCTTTTTTCGTAATTCAGAATTGTTAAGATATCGGTTGTTAAAGTTCTCTTTTTTTGCCTTTCTAAATTCATCATTTGAATATTTCCTGCTTGAGTAAGATTTTTTCTTTGCACTAAACGTTTTATTTAAAGCATACTTTGCTTTTTCTTTCCTCTTTTGATTCTCATTTCTTTGTGATGGCTTTTCAGAGAGCAATTGGGTAACACTTTACAATAAGGTACACAAAATTGTAGTAGCTACTACATACCTACTACATAGTTTTTTTTTTTTTGCGCTACCTATGTGTTAGGTAGCACAAAAAAAAAAAACCCTATGTGTTAGGTAGCACATAGGGTTTTTTTTTTTTGTGCTACCTATGTGTTAGGTAGCACAAAAAAAAAAAACCCTATGTGTTACCTACTACATAGTTTTTTTTTTTTTGCGCTACCTATGTGTTAGGTAGCACAAAAAAAAAAAACCCTATGTGTTAGGTAGCACATAGGGTTTTTTTTTTTTGTGCTACCTATGTGTTAGGTAGCACAAAAAAAAAAAACCCTATGTGTTACCTACTACATAGTTTTTTTTTTTTTGCGCTACCTATGTGTTAGGTAGCACAAAAAAAAAAAACCCTATGTGTTAGGTAGCACATAGGGTTTTTTTTTTTTGTGCTACCTATGTGTTAGGTAGCACAAAAAAAAAAAACCCTATGTGTTACCTACTACATAGTTTTTTTTTTTTTGCGCTACCTATGTGTTAGGTAGCACAAAAAAAAAAACCATATGTGTTAGGTAGCACATAGGGTTTTTTTTTTTTTGTGCTACCTATGTGTTAGGTAGCACAAAAAAAAAAACCCCTATGTGTTACCTACTACATAGTTTTTTTTTTTTTGCGCTACCTATGTGTTAGGTAGCACAAAAAAAAAAAACCCTATGTGTTACCTACTACATAGTTTTTTTTTTTTGTGCTACCTAACACATAGGTAGTACAAAAAAAAAAAAACTATGTAGTAGGTAACACATAGGGTTTTTTTTTTTTGTGCTACCTATGTGTTAGGTAGCACAAAAAAAAAAAAACTATGTAGTAGGTAACACATAGGGTTTTTTTTTTTTGTGCTACCTATGTGTTAGGTAGCACAAAAAAAAAAAACTATGTAGTAGGTAACACATAGGGTTTTTTTTTTTTGTGCTACCTATGTGTTAGGTAGCACAAAAAAAAAAAAACTATGTAGTAGGTAACACATAGGGTTTTTTTTTTTTGTGCTACCTATGTGTTAGGTAGCACAAAAAAAAAAAAACTATGTAGTAGGTAACACATAGGGTTTTTTTTTTTTGTGCTACCTATGTGTTAGGTAGCACAAAAAAAAAAAAACTATGTAGTAGGTAACACATAGGGTTTTTTTTTTTTGTGCTACCTATGTGTTAGGTAGCACAAAAAAAAAAAAACTATGTAGTAGGTAACACATAGGGTTTTTTTTTTTTGTGCTACCTATGTGTTAGGTAGCACAAAAAAAAAAAAACTATGTAGTAGGTAACACATAGGGTTTTTTTTTTTTGTGCTACCTATGTGTTAGGTAGCACAAAAAAAAAAAAACTATGTAGTAGGTAACACATAGGGTTTTTTTTTTTTGTGCTACCTATGTGTTAGGTAGCACAAAAAAAAAAAAACTATGTAGTAGGTAACACATAGGGTTTTTTTTTTTTGTGCTACCTAACACATAGGTAGCACAAAAAAAAAAAAACCCTATGTGCTACCTAACACATAGGGTTTTTTTTTTTGTGCTACCTAACACATAGGTAGCGCAAAAAAAAAAAAACTATGTAGTAGGTAACACATAGGGTTTTTTTTTTTTGTGCTACCTATGTGTTAGGTAGCACAAAAAAAAAAAAACTATGTAGTAGGTAACACATAGGGTTTTTTTTTTTTGTGCTACCTATGTGTTAGGTAGCACAAAAAAAAAAAAACTATGTAGTAGGTAACACATAGGGTTTTTTTTTTTGTGCTACCTAACACATAGGTAGCACAAAAAAAAAAAAACCTATGTGCTACCTAACACATAGGGTTTTTTTTTTTTGTGCTACCTAACACATAGGTAGCGCAAAAAAAAAAAAACTATGTAGTAGGTATGTAGTAGCTACTACAATTTTGTGTACCTTATTGTAAAGTGTTACCAGCAATTGTCTCCTCTTAAATTTTTTTCTTTGTTGTTTATTACGTTTCGATAAGTCAGGTAAGGCATTATCACATAACAATGAAGCAGGTACGTTTGATTCACTGTGAGGAGCATCATATATGACAGAATCAACCGCTGAAGGTTCTAGTTCAGTTTCCATATGAGCAGATACCTCATCTACAATGTTAACAGCGACATCAATGGTATCAGTGTTTGCCTCTGGAACCACGTTAAACAGAGCAGGTGAAACAGCAGCATTGTGAGCTGAAGGAGGAGTCTCCGTCTCTTTTATAGCACTGTTCTGGTTGGTCATGTTCACTTTGTGACATTTTCTCCTTTGCCGTTTACTAAGTTCACAGGGGATAACTGGCACGGCATTTTCACTGGCAATAGGATTCATCAATGGGACATTTACGTGTGGATCACTTTGAGGAGCACCATGTGTGGTGACAGAATTCAAGCTGAATCTACTTGATGGTTCTGGTTCGGTTTCCATAGGAGTGGACGGCCCCTTTACTATGTTTTCAGATACTTCAGTAGTTACCTCTGCAGCCTCATTTTGAAGAGCAACCTCCAACAGAGCAGTTGAAACAGCAGCAGTGTGAGTGGTAGACGGTCTCTCTGTCTCTCTTACAGCATTGTTCTGGATGGCCATATTGTGAAACTCAACAGGCTTCAGCTCATAGGTACAGTTGGATTGTGTGCCCAGCATTCTGTGATACTGCAGGAGGCGGTCGATCATATCACTGAGATGAGTGAACGTCAGCATGACAGCAGTACCAGGAGTGTACAAACCCAGGAGTCGGGGCAAACCTTTGGATGTTCTGGAATGTGGGTCAAAGAAACCATATCTGCCTGACCTGGTTCTGAAAACTGCAATACATAACGATGTCATCAACAGCAGCGCATACTGCACATCCGATAGCAAGCAGCTCAGTCCTGCCTCTAGATCCAGAAAGCTGTCTACAGCGCCAGGTGGTGGGCCTGCTAATGTACCATACCTACTAAAGATTGTCATGTCCACATCACTTACACATCTGCGTGCTGGCACACTATCAGGGAGCTCATCAGTAGCCAAATGTATGTGTGTAGGGAACCTTTTCCTTGCAGCTTTATACATCACGTTACCTTTATCCAAAACATCATTGACATCTGCTGTGGTGATGTTTTCATTCTCGTGAAGGAATGCAAGAAATGTGAGTGAGTTACAGGTGCACTGCTTGTTCCTGTATTGGCCGTATTTATGGGAAGCCTGGCTGCGGGATGCTTGGACGTGCTGTTCAGATGGTTGATCTCCCAGGTTCACCCAGTCTGCATGAGGAGCTGCTCCACCAGGCTGGTCATCAGTGTAACGTCCTCTCTTCAAAGCGTCAGCATAGGATAGACCTGCTCTTGGTACAGACGGCATGTGGCTCTGGCCTGTGTGGTTTACCTGGTTAGCATTAGATTGCTCTGCTACACACTGCTTATCAATGATACGCCTTCTCCTCTCAGCATCAGCATCAGCTACCTGTAGTTCACATGGAGCATCACACTGTTGAGGTTGAGTTGCTGCAGGCCTCTCTCCATCACTGCTCTGAAGACCAACACATTCGGCTCCTTCAACTGTTGCAATGTGAATCTCACCCGACTTCTTCCAGCGATGGCTTACAGCTCTGGAATTCTTACTCTTCTTTGGCATTGTTGTTGTGTTCAAAACCCACTGATGTTAATGTTTGACTTTGATTTGTACCACAAAATATCAATGTTAAATTCTGTAAACCGTTTTTTTATATTGAAGTTTAGTTTTAGTATTCAGACTCAAAGCAACCAATTTCTCAATACAGCTGGTTTATTTATCACAGTATATCAATGTTTAAAAAATCAAAGCATGTATACCGATTCAAACAATGAAAATAGGTCTATAGTAAATGAGGTACAATTATATGCAAATCAGGTATATAAATATAATGTATGTCTTAGTTTTAGCAGTAGTACAATTACACAAGTCTAGTAAACAATAACAGATAATAGTTAATGTGCAGTCAAGTGTGACGATAGCTGCAATTAAAACAAACCCTTGGGGACAAACTTACAGTTTCACAGCAGGAAGTTCAGGAACAATAGTGTACTAGTATAAAATATGGATTTTCAGTCCAGTTATCTCTTGTGTTTATTACTTTCCAAGTATATCCAAAGTGTATGATATGTGTTGTATTTTACAATCAAAATGTGTATTTATTCAAACTTTTTTATGTTCAAACCTATGTTTATCCAATTTGTGAGTTAAGAAGAGTTAAGCCTCTCAGAGTTATTTTCAAAAGACTGGTTGCTTTTTAAAATGGTTACATAAAAAGGTGTGTGCAGATAACTTTTTCCAAAAAATTGTCCAGAAAATATTTCATAAAGCAGTTCTTAAAATAGTTCTTTAAATAGTTCTTAAAATAGTTCTTAAAATAGTTCTTAAAATGTCCAAAACAGATCTCAAATGTCCAAAGCAGGTCTCAAAAATTTCCAAAACTTGTCAAAAGATAGAGTGGATAGATGGAGAGGTGGAGCAAGATAGAGGTTTCCAAAACTGTGTAGAGAGAGCCAAAACTTGTCAAAAGATAGAGTGGATAGATGGAGAGGTGGAGCAAGATAGATAAATCCAAAACTGTGTAGAGAGAGCCAAAACTTGTCAAAAGATAGAGTGGATAGATGGAGAGGTGGAGCAAGATAGATAAATCCAAAACTGTGTAGAGAGAGCCAAAACTTGTCAAAAGATAGAGTGGATAGATGGAGAGGTGGAGCAAGATAGATAAATCCAAAACTGTGTAGAGAGAGCCAAAACTTGTCAAAAGATAGAGTGGATACAATTAGAGGTATAGAAAGGTAGAGGGTCCAAAATCAATGACAGAGCGGTAGATGGGATAGGAGAGCCAGAACACCAAATGCAGGTAGAGTGGATACAAGGGATAGGAGAGACAGAACACCAAATGATAGGGGAGAGGAGACAGCAGGGCACCTGTAAGACACAATGGAAACATAAATTAGACAGTTGTTTCAATATAAGTCATTCAGATAAGACACTTCAACCCAAAAGCTAAACATCATTAAAAACGTTTTTCTTCAAATTAATATTTATTCTTTGAGTAAAAATAATAACACAAAATACTCTTATTATTACTGAATTTGTAGTTTCTGCTTTATGTTAATGACACTAGTGCCATGAAATGTACTCAGTGTGGATCTGTTTAAGTCCTGTGTTTCCCTACCACTTTATTAAGTAAGGGAACATTACCTTATTATCTTGACTGGAGTCTTTTCAGATATTAACCATGACTCCAAAGTCCCCTGCTCTCCACATACATTTAAAGTCATGTTGAAAAAGTATTTAATTGTTTATTGAAGGAGTAGTATGTAACTGTTTATAGACCTCCGTCAACGTATTGATATGACAGAAAATGATCGCTGAGTACAATGACTTACATCCATAGCAACGGCCATTATCCTTGATAGAAATAATGGACCTAAGAATGCGATAATTGACCAATCAGAACAGAGAATGTATCAGTGCTATGGTTTAACTGTGTATAAGACATCTTCAGGGCAGACCATGTATTCAGAAAAACATTACATTCCACAGGTGAACTTACCACAGTGTCACCAACAGTGATAGACTGCAGCTAGGAGAGACAAGACAGAGGGAGACAAAAGAGATTTTACTTTCATTGCTGAAAAACAGCAACTCACAGCTAGGGCTTTGACTCCGAACTTCGGTATTCAAATATAATTTGAATATCAAAACATAAATCATTATGCGAATGAATATTAGACAGCCCTTAATATTCAAACCTGTATTGGGCATTATTTTTTGTAAATGTCTTTGAATGAACGTTGCCATCACAACTGATAATGCGACCAACTATGTCAATGATGTAGAGAGCTACTTGAGGATCACGGATATCCCGTGCATGACTCACATAATTAACCTGGCCAGTGTATTGAGAGCAGAAGTGCTGGGGCTCACTTACAAGCTTCACTGTGTGTGTGTGTGTGTGTGTGTGTGTGTGTGTGTGTGTGTGTGTGTGTGTGTGTGTGTGTGTGTGTGTGTGTGTGTGTGTGTGTGTGTGTGTGTGTGTGTGTGTGACTGGTTGGCTGTGAGCTAATCTCTTTGTTTGGGCAGCTCTCTGCCACACACACAGCTAGAAATAACTGACCTAAAAATGCCATGATTGACTAATCACAACAGAGGTTGTATAAGTGCCATATTATAACAGACATCTTCAAGGCAGACCATTGATTCAGACAAACATTACATTCCACAGGTGAACTTACTGCACAGCTGCCACAGTGTCACCAACAGTGATAGACTGCAGCTAGGAGGACGCTGCAAGGAGAGATGAGACAGAGGGAGACAAAAGAGATGTTCACTTTCATTGCTGAAAAACAGCAACTCAGCTAATTTCAATCCAAACTGTGTTCAGTGTTGGTTTGTCATTTATTTACTAATATATTTTACCGTCTCATATTTTCATCCCTAAAATACTATACAGTATATGCCGGTTACTGCAGCTACTTTTTACTTAGTAAATAGGTAGGTTGCAGTAATAGGTCATTCTAAACCGTAAATCAATAAAATATCAGTTTAATTGTAAATACCAAAATTCATGTGTGTGTGAACTTACAGTCAGTAGTCAACGACGGGATGTGATCTGCAGTTGGAGACATGGAGCAGGAGCAGTGGAGGGAGGGAGGGAGGGAGGGAGGGAGGGAGAGAAGGAGAGTTTTAGTTCACATACGATAAACAAACTCACAGCTCATTTTAGTTCAAAGTACTATTCAGGGTTGTCAAAGACTCATTCAAGATTCCGAGTGTTCCAGGGTGTTAAAATGTTTTAAATAAATCACTTACTTAAAAAACTTTAAGATACAACATGCTGTTGTCAACAAGGCTAAATCGTATCCTTTTAATAGTGTATTATATGAAATTGAGTTTACAATAGGGCACCTGGTTTCGGTGGTAAAACACATTTTAAAATAGGTCCAGTGTACAATAGGGCTGTCCCTGCAGTGACTCAGGGTGGCTCAACAGTGCGATAAGCTCTTTTTGTCACATATTTTACATATGACGTATGTGCAGTGACGTCACGTGCGGTTGTTGCGGTGACCACAGTAGAGCCACATTTTCATAACGTGGCTCTACTCACATCCATGCACGTTATGAAATGGATGTGAGTAGAGCCGTTTCTTTCAGCGGCTTTGCCTCAAACATCAACAGTTCTTAGCTGTGCTGCGTCTCAGATGCTCTCACTACAGCAGCAGCCTGCTGTCTGTGTGTGAGGCTGGAGAGCGTTCACACACCTATAGCAGTGGGAGGGGATTGGGCTTGGGGTGAAGGGAAACTGAAGGGGAAAAACTTTGTTGAAACGCAAAGTACAACGTAAAGATCTTTATTGTTTAAAAAAATAAACATTTTAGACTGTGATGGGCTGCCACAGTCTGATGCATTAGTGGGAAACACGGCATGTTACTGCAGCTACCTATGGTATTATGACAGCATTTTAAAAAGGCCAAACAATGTTTTAAAGACACAATGAAACCTCTTAACTTTCTTATTATGCAATTCATGTGTGTGTGAACTTACAGTCAGTAGTCAACGACGGGATGTGATCTGCAGTTGGAGACATGGAGCAGGAGCAGTGGAGGGAGGGAGGGAGGGAGGGAGGGAGAGAGAGAAGGAGAGTTTTAGTTCACATACGATAAACAAACTCACAGCTCATTTTAGTTCAAAGTACTATTCAGGGTTGTCAAAGACTCATTCAAGATTCCGAGTGTTCCAGGGTGTTAAAATGTTTTAAATAAATTACTTTTGCTTGATTAATTTTAAATAAAATGTTTTGAGATAAAGAACAATATTTTCTATATTATGCCCAGATGTGTTGTGGTCTGTTGTCATGTTCACTTACAATAATTCTACTTACCGATAAAAAATCTCAAGGCTGGATTCATGTTCCGTTAAATGAGAGAAAAAACAAGAGAGAAAACAATATGTTACAGTGGGTGGGTTCAAACTATTCAGAATAAATATAGCATCTAGCCAAAGATAGAATATATCGTATTTTGTATACTTTTCAATAAATTGTTTAGATGATGACAAAGTAAAATCTACATCTTTAATGTGTGGAATCACTTTTGGTTTATATTCAGGTATAAATTAAATAGACAACAAAATGCAGTTAATCATCTGCATTTTGTTTGAGTAAAATTAACATTTTGGTTTTATTCTATAAACTGCTGACAACATTTCTACCAAATTCCCCCTGAAAATATTTTCATTAAGAGCATTTCCATTAAGTAGCCTAATGTAGAAATGAAGATTGAAGAAAAATCCAGACTGGTCTCTTAATAGAGTATAAGTTACTATAAGAGAGTGAGTATATGAGCATGGTTTATACATAGGGCAGGTGCCTACTAACCGTTTAGAAGAAGAAAAATCAAACAAACTAAAAACTTTTTTTTAATGACTTCCATGTGAAAATTGACGCAAGTGGACGTGAGTAATGCTCCTAAGTAGGTGAAATAAAATCTTCAAAAGTAAAAAGCCCAAACTTTAGCGATCTCCTGTTCAACCTGAATAAACGTGGACTTGTAAAAAGCCATAATGACAGGCGAGCGACAGAGTTAACGTGTGAGCGCGAGACGGACGCACAATGAGTCATGACGCCCCCTCCCCTATGAATGAGACATAGCTTAATACTGCTAACCTAAGTTACAAGCTTGCCTGATAGAAATTAGTTTTATGTAACTGGAAGCTGGCTAACAGCTACAATGGCTGATTAAAACTCACCCAGAGACAAAACATTAGCTGACATAAGCCTTAATTCTGCTAACATCCGTTCACTTGCTGCTACTCAAATAAACCGTTTGTCAGTTAGTTAGCTTAGCAACAGCGATCGCCAGTTTAGCGTTAGCAACGGCGCTAGCCAGTTAGCTAACATTAACCTCATAAGATACTTGAACATTTGGTATTTATTTTGAGCTCCACAAAGTCAGTATCTCTCCCCCACCACCATATGTAAACTCGACATTAATCAGAACTCCATCCTGTCATCTAAAACCATAAAACGTTCATATGTAGTGCTTCAACGTTAGCAGAGAGATCTGCGATGACTCACCTTACTGCAGTAGGCCGCATCAGAGTGTAGCGCAGCGCGAACGTGAAGCTGACGTAGAGTTGGATTGTTTGAGGCGTTCAGGTACACTCGGGAAATCTGGCATTACATTATACAGCTTGTAAAATTATACTTATCGTTATTATTTCGAAGACACACACGCACACGCGCGCACACACACACACACACAGTTTACATTTTTTCTGCACAATTTTGCTTAGCTGAATAAACAAAGCAGTAATATTAGTAGCCTAGTACTGCTTCGTAGAGAGACACAGATAGGGAAATCATTTGTTTTAAAGCCAAATATTTAAAAAAAGAATTAAATAATTGTCGTGAACTGTGTACTTAACCATTTTAATTAAATATAATGTAGCTGAGGATATGTAGAAGATCAAAAGTATAAATATTTAAAATAACAAATCTTTTTTTTGTCAACTACTAAAATAATAATCTTATCAAAATAAAAAGTTACAGTAACTATACAGTTTAAATCGAATAATGTAATGGAGGGGAAAGAAAGTAATGATGTGTGGGTTTCAAAACAAATATTTAATAAACATGTGAAATATTTAATGATAAAATTAATTAATTTCAATATATAGCAAATAAACACTCAGTATAATAAGTAGTGAGGGATGCACCAATTTTTTAAAAACAGGATGAGATTAGAGACAATCTATGACTGAATTTATTATATTTCAAGTACAACATGGTATAACTGCAGCAAGACAAACCATACCAAAGACATGAGCCTATTTAAGTTTACAATTTGTTCATAATACACCAGCACAAGAAATGAAGACCGTTAGAAAATGTGATAAAACATCTAAAATATTAATATTAAAATAAATGAATAGGCCCTACATGAATTTCAAAGATGTAGGTCAGGTTTAAATTAAACATTGGGTGTGGGCAGTGGGGGTCATGGCGTGCACAGCATACAGTGCCGTGAGAAAGTATTCATACCCCTTAGAATTTTCCACATTTTGTCACATTAAAACCACACATGTACATTTATTTTACTGGGATTTCATGTGATACACCAACACACAGTGGTGCATCATTGTGAAGTGGAATGAAAATGAAATATGGTTTTCTGCCACACATTTCACTTTGAGTTAAGGCCAAAAACTTCAATTTTGGTCTCTTCTGACCAGAGCACCTTCTTCCAACACTTGCCACAAGCCACGTGGGGTACACAGCATATTCAGATGAGACCAAACTTGAAGTTTTTGGCCTGAATGCAAAGTGCAATGTGTGGCAGACAACTAACACTGCACATCACCCTATACACACCATCCCCACCGTGAAACATGGTGGTGGCAGCATCATGCTGTTGGGGTCCTGTTCTTCAGCAGGGTCAGGGAAGCTGGTCAGAGTTGATGGGAAGATGGATGGAGCCAAATACAGGCCATAAAACCTGTTAGAGTCTGCAAAAGACTTGAGACTAGGGTGGAGGTTCACCTTCCAGAAGGTTAAATACCCTAAACATACAACCAGATCTAATATGGAATGGTTCAAATCAAAGCATAGTCATGTGTTAGAATGGCCCAGTCAAAGTCCAGACCTCAATACAATTGAGAATATCTGGAAAGACTTGAAAATTGCTGTTGACAGATGCTCTCCATCCAATCTGACGCTGAATCTGAAGCTTGAGCTATTTTGCAAAGCAGAATGGGCAAAAATGTCAGTCTTTAGATGTACAAAGGTGGTGGAGACATACCCCAATAGATTTGCAGCTGTAATTGCAGCGATAGGTGGTTCTACAAAGCATTGACTCAGGGGGGCTGAATACTTATGCACGCCACACTTTTCAGTTTTTTATTTCTAAAAAAAATTTAAAACCATATTTCATTTTCATTCCACTTCACACTGATGCACCACTGTGTGGTGGTCTATCACATGAAATCCCAGTAAAATAAATGTACATGTGTGGTTTTAATGTGACAAAATGTGGAAAATTCCAAGGGGTATGAATACTTTCTCAAGGCACTGTATAATGCACCGTCATTGGTTCAAATAGACAGGTGGGTTTTGTCTATTTTTTTAAAACCACGCGACCACCCAAATGTTGTGTGGTTTGCCGAAAATCATGTCAATCAAAAAGAGAGAAAAAAAAAGAAGCCGGCTGTGTGTTCACAGGCGAAAATCACACAAACCATTTTTGTTACTTAGCAACAATATTTATTAGTTTAGGCTATATTTTGCTGCTCCAACTCAAATTCAGCCCAGCCAGGCGATAGTTAAAGCGGCAACGAGTAACATTTAAATATCTTTTAAACAGCCTCATGTTTCCTCTCATAATCATAAATTACCTTTAACAGCAAACCAGACCATCAGTGCAAAGAAAGACGTTTTTATATAGTTTTTATTACTGCATTTGATCTGGTCATACACCCAGTCCGATTTTCGGTTCACGCGTGCAGGCTCTATGGTCACATATCCATATTGGTCGCAGATTTCAGTGTGGCGCAGCAGCGCGATTTGAGAAGCCTATCCCTCCAGGTGAGGGAAGGGTAGCGGGAGCCTTGTTTGAGACAGTTGTTTGTCGTCATAATGACTGATAACGGGGCTGAACCATCAAAGACGTATACACAATTTCACGGAGCGAACCTAGACTGCAGTGTTTACTCCTAAATGAATGAGCGGTAGTCTACTAAAACAAAGTTTACTTTGCCTCACCAGCATCATCAGATGACCATTATTCATCTGAAATAGTCATTATTTACAACATAAACACATTACCTCATCGTGATCCATACTAACTGCCGTCTCTCGTTCATTCGCTTTGTGTGGGGACACTGACTCGTTCAGCTCCGCGAGAGGTGACAATGCATCAACTCATTGCAATCAGGTGTGTTTAGCACTTACTGGCATTAGTTGATGCTCTCCACTCTCTCACGGAGCCGAAAAGAGTCCGGTGCCCTCACACTTTCAACACACGGATACGCACCACGCACCATATTGCTTCCTAATTATTTCAATCTTGCACGCCCTGCACGAGCTAGAAAACAGCTTCACGACAGCTGGCGTCGTAAAAATACTACCGCTTTTGTTCAAAGGTGTCGCCAACGTGCCGACTTACTCGTTGTAACTTTAAGTTTCAGTTTTGTTTTCATCTCTGTGGTAAACAGCCGTTTGGACCAGCTGATCGGGAGTCAGTCTGCGTTCCAGTTGTACTGGGAAGTCAGATTTATGGTGCCAGTGATAACTGAAATAAATTATAAAATAAAGCTATCTCTTCCTCCCTCTATCTGCCTATCTGTTTCTCTCCACTGCACACTCAGTCACTACTATCCATGCTTAAAGGAAGCAGGATTATAACCTCATTTAGCACATATTTTTAAATATTTGATATAATTTATTTTATTTCTCCCATCTAATTCACGATTTTTAGAAAAATGTGTTGGTTTGTAAGCGCTAAGGGAGCATGTTTAAATAAAACCTGTGAACCTTACCTTTTTAAATGTCTTGTATTTCATGTTTCTATGTGCTACAGAGGCTTTAAAGGCCTACTTCACCGGTGGGAATATGAAGGTGTATTGAATTCTGAGATCCTATGTAGTATAAATGTGCAAAAAAAAAAACCTTACTTTGTAAATATTACTGTGATGTCTTTTACTGTGACATCACAGTAATATTTACAAAGTAAGGTTTTTTTTTAACCCTATATTTCTCTTTCTGTGATGTCACAGAAAGAGAAATATAGGGTTAAAAAAAACACTCTTTCTGCCTTTTCTCAGGCTAGGATGAACCAATTTAAAAAATGTTTTGCACATTTATACTACATAGGATCTCAGAATTCAATACACCTTCATATTCCCACCGGTGAAGTAGGTCTTTGAGGTTTTGGTAGACTTGACAATTCGTACATTTTTTTCAGAAAACCCTCAGGGATTAAGGACATGTATCCTAGATTGCCATAGTCATCAATGGGTTAAGAAGTTTTTTGAAAGTCAACATGAAATACAAGACATTTAAAAAGGTAAGATTCACAGGTTTACAGATTTTGACAGGGAAAGAGTTCCAGAGGGTGGCTGCGACGCTGAAGGCTCTGTTGCCAAAGGCTTGGAGTTTGGTCCGGGGGGTTGAGAGTAGACCTGTGTCAGAGGACCACAGCTGTCGTGTAAGGATGGAGGTCGTTGTTGAGGTAGGATGGGGCGTGGAGAGGTTAGGAGGAGGAGTTTGAAGAGAGGATGCAGGACTTGATCGGGAGTCAGTGGAAGAGCACAAAACAGTCATGTTGTAGAACAGGATTGCTGGCCGCTGACCGACTTCCTTCTGTATGTGACGACATCCTACAAAAGAAAAAGAAAAAATTAATACAGATATTATTCCAGTTTCAAGTGTCTTCATACAATCTTCTGTTACACTCCCACACACAACCTCATTCACTCTGTTCATTGGTCAGTACATTTTGTCAGTCTGACTTTTAGCTTTGGCTATCTGGGTCTACTCCTGTACTCTTTACTTACAGTGTCCATTTACTTTTCATCTAACTTACTAGTAGTTGAACTCTCATAAGAATGATGTTGAATATTTAGATATTTGAAAGATCTTTCGAGTTGAAATAATAATTTAAAGACAGGACAAAACATTTTTACTTTGACATGATTCACTAGGCAGTGATTGATCAAGCTTAGTGTGTGTTTCAATGAAATCTCACCTGTTACAGACCTCAAGAGAGGTCATTTCATTCTCAAACCACTGCCTCTAACTGACAGACCGTGAGTCTTACTGACTAAATGTATTAATTGTTAGAACCAGAAGAATCTGATGAAGACACAGTGTGAAGATTGTGTCTGTAATGTGAAGCATGTGAGAACCAGAGCATTTTAAAAGTGTGGTACAGTCTGCCCATCTCCAGAAATGTCATGTCTCAGTTAACATTGTAGTCGGGCTCCAGTTCACTTCGTCTGTCTTTTACTTCTCGAGAGTGACCCATTCACAATACATTATTCCTTACTTATTACGTGTGGGCCTTGGAACCAAACCTCTGGCAGCAGGAACCTTGCGCAGCATCTCAATTTGACACTGAAACTAGATCAGACCATTTTTTGATGTCCACCAACTGCCAGGTTGTCCATTCTGATGACCATTTCCCTGCCCCAGGGGGTAGCAACAGCGTAACTTATGGCAACAGGTCACTTGGGAGAACTGATTGGTGGGAATTGTAACCTATCAAAACCCCTCCTTCCATGGTATAAATATGATTAAGTCAATAATCAGTTACAACTCCTTGGATTTAACTTAAGGTAAGTGATCATTTTCTCTCTTATATTCTAGATTAAGCTAGCTTACTATTTCAGTTCATACTTTTTTAAATACTTTAGGCTTAGAAATCAAATCCAAAGATTGAACTACACAGAGAGAAGATATCTCCCCCTCCCTCTCCCCCTCCCTCTCTCCCCCTCCCTCTCTCTCTCTCTCTCTCTCTCTCTCTCTCTCTCTCTCTCTCTCTCTCTAAGGATTTGAGCTTTACATACCAAAAGGACAAAGGTTTTTGTTAAAAAGGGTTAACTGTGTGCTTTGTTCAGTCAGTCAGTCAGTAAGAACTATCCGTTTCTAAATGTTCGATCTGTTTCTGTGATATTTTCTGTTTGGTTTTTAACAGGCCTATATGTGTCTTAGTTTCTCTGACAATAGTGATGGTCATGTACATTGAAACAATATTTGTCTTAGTTTCTCTGACAATAGTGATGGTCATGTACATTGAAACAATATTTGTCTTAGTTTCTCTGACAATAGTGATGGTCATGTACATTGAAACAAGGAACTGGAAACAAAAAGCTATTTTAAAATTAATTTCACTCTGAGCAGTTTTCCCGCCTCTGGAACCCTTTGTCCTTTGATGAGACAAAGGGTTCCAGAGGCGGGAAAACTGCTCAGAGTGAAAGATGGAGTTCCATGATGGAATGTTGTTGTTTTTCAAATCTGTCTCTTCCTTTGGAAGATTTTTTTTGTTATTGGATCTGACACAGGATTCTCACCACTGTTTCTTATATCATTTCAGAATGGCACTACACAGTCTATTGACAACCCCAGCCACCACGCCATACTCCAGGCCACCACCGCTCCACGTGCGGTTCCTCCTGGTGGAGGACCAGCCCACCACCGCTCCACGTGCGGTTCCTCCTGGTGGAGGACCAGCCCACCACCGCTCCACGTGCGGTTCCTCCTGGTGGAGGACCAGCCCAGGGTGGTGGCCTGGGAGTTTACAGAGACGGCCGCTAGGGCGACTTTGATTAAGAAAAATAAAGTGGCAGTAATATCAGATGGCCACAGCCTGACAAAGGTCCTCATTTATGAGGACAAGGCCGAAAAAATTAAACAGGGGATGAGTGTGTTCATTAGGGGCCACACCCTTATGAACAGCTCCCTAAATTTAGGGAAAGCCCAATTTTTCAGGGCGAGCCAAATTGAAATCCCTGAGGAGCTCCAGAGGCAGGCAGAGGCACTGATCCACCCCCCTTCAAAGCTGGTGCACATGAGGGACTGCCGGGGGGAAGGCCAGGGGTTCCTCACCGTAAAGGGAGAGGTGGTCGAGGTAATAACTTTTTTTTTGCTAAATTGTCTCTAATCCAAAGTAATTCATGTTGATTTTCTTTACAGTCAAAAGGCAGGATAAATGTTCGTCGAATTGTTTGCCAGTTAATTTATTTTTGTTTCTTCCTGTATTTTAAGTTGATGAAATCATAAAGCTAAGGTTTTTAAATGTGTCAAATGTTTGTAACTAAAAAAAACATCCTCCATTTAGATTACCGCAGTCAAGCAGGTGGCGACTGGGAGGGACACAGTGCCCCTGGTGAGGGTCACCCTCCAGCAAGTAAGTTATAACTGAAGTTCCAAAGTTATGAATCTCCTATTAACCTTCAATTTAATATTTTTGTCAGATAATTAAAAAGGTTTCCTTTTATTTTTAACAGGACAAGCAGAGGGTGGTCGTCAGCCTGTGGAGGGAGGCTGCGCTGACCGCAATGAAGATAGGGGACAGGGTGACGGCCACCCACCTGACTGCTAACAAATATGGCCTGCAGACAACGCACAGCAGCACGTTCGAGGTATTGAGAATTCCCACCGATCTAAAAATGTAACCTTTGTTCATGTATATTACACACTGTACCTTTTAAGGATACAAAACTTCCACTCCAGTCACTTCACGATTTAAAACAAAAGGATCAAAGTCACCCTATACATCTATCCAGTTCACCTTAATCTGTTACATCTTGTTTTTTGATAGCTTATTATTAAATATTAATACATATATATATTTTATTGCAAGCAAATTTTGTAACCTGAGTGTTACATTAACAAAACATTTTTGCAGTCAATTAATATTGTCTGATTTAATACATTGTGATAACCAGCCATATGTTTACCTTCTTTCAACAGACGTTGGAGAACGCCGCCGATATGATGATGGTCATCATTGGCGTTATGGAGGTGGAGGAGTCAGGAGATGAAGGATCCAACGTCCTGGAGGTGCTGACGGCATCAGGGGGGACTCACCTAATTGACAAAGAGATATGGGAGCCTTTTGAAGAAATACTCAAAGTAGATCAAATTACATGCAAAGTGGAATTAGAGGGGGGGAAAATTATAAAAATTAATATTGTTTAAATAAATAAATTCTGAATGTAAATAGTTAAAATACAAACATACAACACATAGAAACAACATACATTTACACACAGCACACGTTTTACTTTTTTTTTTTTACATTTTAACATACCACATTTTAGTCACTGATTATTAATTTCAATTAGATTTGAGTTATTTTAATGTTCCTGTTTTCATGTTTAATGTTTGATATGTATTTTGTGTTAATAAATGTAATCAATAATGTATTATTATGTTGTTATTATTTTTACTTTGTTCATTCTATAACATTATCAGCTTTTAATGACGTCTAGCTTTGGGTTGAAGTTTCTTATCTGAATTACTTAGGGGTGCAGAGTCACAACACCAAACTCTTTACATACACTTGTGGGGGCTCATGTGAAAAGCCTCTCAGTACATAGCCGTAAGCATTACTGTCTGTTTGACTCAACGCCATTGCAAACGTGGATCACCCCTTAATTTAACTCTCCTATATAATAAGGTTAAATGAAATTAAATGATAACCACCTCTAACGAGACCTTCATGTACAATCCATGACTCGGACCAATACCTCCCAATATAAAAAGGATAGACCTCCCAGACTGGGTTATACAAACAAAATAAAAATAGCTCCATGGTACCTCCCAGAAAGATAACCAGTCACAACTTATGGTCACAACTAGGGATGGGCATTTTAAGAAATTCAATTGATCAATCCGGGAAAATTAACTTTTTTTACATATTAAAAAAGGCCAACAGAACATCCAACATAGCGTTTTTACCATAGACTGTATACAAGAGGTTTTTACTCAATTACATCTTTATTCCAAGATCTTCTAGGCAAACAAATCTATTAAGACAAGGCAACTTTTTAAAATAAAATAATAATAAAATGTGGCGCTGGTTAAAGCGCGAGGCTATGAGCCAACAAGGAGCCAATGCTACGATACCGTTAAAGTTTAAACACATATGCGCCTCCTAAGATGCTGCCAAAGACTGCATAAGGGCACGGCACGTTTCTCTGAGTGATAAAGGACCTAACGTTACTTCATATAATAAACGAAATGTGCAAATTAGTTCCCTGATGAAGGCGAAGTAGGAAAGCATAGACGCTAAAGTTAGCCGCTAATGCTAGCGGCGCTAACGTCACACATTATACAGGGTCGGTTGTAGGATTCAATGTACAAGTGGTACATAATTCGGTTTGTTTAGGTGTTGTACTTATACAAGGTTTCACAATGCTTAATGCACTTTGTTATTTTTGGTTCTAAAGCTGGACCTGTCCGATGCCAAACTTCTCCTTAACTTCTTCCTGTTTATGTTTTTCCATCTACGGCAGCTCGCAGGCTGCTGCCTGAGCCTGTTCTGTTGTCTCCTACTACTAGTTAAGTATCTCCCCCTGCTGGTAGGATGTTTAATTGCTGCCCATACAGTCTTTGGTGCTGCCACATAGTGAAACTCATTGCTGTGCTGCCGGACTCACACTGCGCAACACAACGGCTATATGATCGATAACAATTTCACGTGATCGACACTATTCTTAACGAGCAATGATCGATTAGTTATGCCCATCCCTAGTCACAACACTCCCATGAGAGGTCGATCAATAGTCTTGTTATGCATACACCTAGTCGACCCACACAAAAAAAAAAAAAAAAGTGGTCAATCTATTTAAAATAAGCCCCAGAATAAAGGTGCTCATGTGAGAAGACAGTGAAGGATTACTCACCCAATCTTTCCATAGCTCTTTACTGGAGATGCATGGCCTGGTCATCCAAATGCACTTTCTGATGTCATAGTCCAATCATGTCGGTGACATCTAATTAAACGTCCTTCCGTGGCGACCTTAACTCCCAAACTAGCTTAGCTCGGCACCTACGCTCGGCCATGTGCTCGGCACTAATCATTAGCATAACGGTTAGCATAGTGCAACAGCACTTACATACAGAGTTACATTTACACACTTTTGTGTCTCGGAGAAAAGCAACACTATGTCCTTTTGCAGATGCAATATCACACTATATTTAGCAGAATTCCTCCCGAAATACGGCGGTCCAGTCTGCCGTGTGCAGCGCATGTGATGAAGCAACGTATTATCCATGAACATAGTAGGCTCGTTCGACGACCCCAGTTTCGGCTCGTTTGGAGAGTAGACGAGAGTAGCCGAGTGCAGTCGGGGGAGTGACGAAAAAGCCCGAGAGAAGCCGGACAGCTCATGCCGTCGGAAGTAGCGTCCTTGTTGCGGATGCAGTTCGTTTTCTAGTTTTATTTTGAAGGCCCATTAGAAACATATTCGTAGGAGAGCCACATGCTACCATGGACATATAAAGAAAAAAAACAAGAAGTCTAACCATAATGCGTGCGCACAGCAAGACGAGCGTCATAATTGTGCAGGTCTGAGACAGACGGCGCCAGGTCGAATGAGCCTAATAAAAGGTCTTCTCTCACGTGACAAGCAGTAGGCTATGCGCTTTTGCTGATATCCCGCCCCCCAGCCAATCAGTAATACTGTATGAAGTTGCCTCACGAGTGACCAATGGGATTGAAGGTGAGCAACTGTCACTGAAAGATGCATAACTTCAGCTAAAATCGTTTTCATTAACAAACACAAATGTCATAGGCTACGTTAAATGATCAATGTGCACGAAAAAATGAAATAAATAATTAAACAGCAGTTGGTTCTGACCGAGTTATTTGATTGGACGAGACATGAGCCTGTGACAATGTGACTCAGGTTGGAATGGATGTGAGCGAGTCTCACCCGTCTCACCATCTGTCTCTCTCTCTCTCACACACACACACACACGCACACACACACACACACACACACACACACACACACACACACACACACACACACACACACACACACACACAGTGTTCGGTAGACACGTTACGTCACGTAGACAAAAATGTGGAGAATAAACTTACGCTGCTTTATGAACCAAAGTGTACCTTTTCTGCATTAATTTTTACGTAAAGTAAAAGACAACATTCACGGTTTCCCTGACACAAATTTAATAGAATACAATACAAACATCTCCTCTATTGTTAAAAAATGTGGTTAAAATGTAAAAAAGGTAATTATTCTATATCATGTATACTATTGGGGGTTTAGTGGCTGGTGGTATTTTACTAGCAGCATTAGGCTTTATTCAAAGAAGGGAAAAAAAGTAAGGAATACCTGCCAATGTAGTGCAGTTCAACACCAATGGGACACAATTCTTATCAGCGGTAACTTGGCACGCTATACACACACCTCAGAGGAGCAGGTGCAGGTAAGGGACTCGCACAGTCAGAGCATAACGTTAATGCACGTGCACAGAGAGGATGTCACAGAACTTATGTCTATTATCTTTTCAAAATAAGAATTTGCGCAAAACAATTGTTATTTTGGTGATTAATTTCTCCGTGTGAGCTATTTGAGGTGTGGCGTGTGAGAGTGTGAACTGGTTGATATGAGTGTGTCACAGCCAAAGAGTGAGACATGGCAGCTCTGTATATATATAAGTCTGAATTAAGCTCCTGAAACACACACACACAGACTGTCTGCCATGGATTTTACTGGTTGCCATGGCAATGGTTGCACTGCTGACAGTGTCCTCAGTTCTTTTGGTCCTGTGATACACTGATGTGCAGCAGTTGGTTGGACACCATTTAGCTTGGAAGCCCAAAACTCCCATTGTGTAGGTCCGATTGCTTCAGTAGTCACATCTATGCGACCGGCAGAATCTGTCCTACATTTTGATGTAAAAATTATCCGCGTAGGGTTTAATTTGTGGGAGTGAGAGGCAGTTATGTGGAAGGTTTTGGTGTATTTTTACACCAGTTCTACACTGTAACAGTTGGTTCCCCCACTCTGCCTCTGAACATTCCGTCCCATCCGGATCCCATTATAAATTTAGAAAGAGGTTGAAAAAAGCTTAAAACTAAAACTATGTTTGTTTGAAGACTGTTTAAGAATTTAAAAAGTTGAATGGGAGTTTAATAGCTGTAATTAATGTGAATTGTTTAACGTTTGAATGGAGTCTCTAGCTGAAAAAATGCGGGAGGAGATAGGTTTCAAAGCAGAGGAAGTTTTAGCGGTTTGGAATGCTGCTCCTATCTGCTTCAATGTTAAAATAATTTGTTAAAAAGCTGAATATTTGAAATATTTGAAAAGGTAGAAAAAAGCTGAAAGGTGACCCACCATGTCCTGAAAGAGCTGAACATTTTGGTATTTGAATGGTTAAAATAGCTGAAGATTTGAAGGAGGTATGAAGGTCCAAAAAACGTACGGAAGAAGAAGTAAAAATAATAATAATAATAAAGATTTGAATAACAATAGTGTGAATGCTCCAGCATTCACACTAATAACTAGAAAATGCATTTCCTGCTGAAAATGCGTGTGAATGCTGAAACAGCTTACGCTAAACTGGATAGCTGAGTATGAAGATTTGAAAAAGTTTAAAAGGGTCTATGAAGATTTATAAAGTTGTTGAAGTTTATAAAGGTCATAATTGTGTAAAATAAGTTTAAAAGGAGTTGAAAAGTTGAATATATAGAGGTTTGAATAACATTTCTTGCTGAAATTATGAAGAAGTTGAAAGACATGGATAAAAATCTTAAAACTGTGAAATAATAATTGAATAGACTTGGAGCTAAACTACCTTGATGGCTTGAATGTATATGAATCAGCTAAAGGAGTATGAAGATGTGGAAAAGTAAGAAACAGTCTTAAGTATGAACAGTAGTGAATTGTTTAACTCTTATAGGAATGATGTTGAATATTTAAAAATGTCTAGATAAAATTACAATTGAAAGACATGAAAAAAAATGATGTGTGATATAGGCCTTCAAAGAGCAGAGTGTTTCCCCATTTCAACTGTGCCTATCCGAACTGTCTAATAAAGCGGAAAAAAGAAAAAAATAATCAAGAAAAAAAAGTGAAATTGCCCTTTAATGGGCAGAGTCAGTCACCAAGGTGAGTGTATATCTTATTGAGGGTCTGTTATCAGGCAGAAATCCCACCTTTTAGAAGCCTCAGAGAGGTCATTTCATCCAAAATGTCACCTCAAACCGCTGCCTCTAACTGACGGACCGTGAGTCTAACTGACAAAATTATTTTATTGTTAGAACCAGAAGAATCTGATGAAGACACAGTGTGAAGATTATGTCTGTAATGTGAAGAGAATGAGAAACAGAGCATTTTAAAGGTGTGGTACAGTCTGCCTTTCTCCAGAAATTTCCTGTCTCAGTTATCAAGGCGGCAGTTGGTTGGACACCATTTAGCTTGGAAGCCCAGACCTCCCATTGTGTAGGTCCGATTGCTTCAGTAGTCACATCTATGCGACCGGAAGAATATGTCCTACATTTTTATGTAAAAATTATCCACGTAGGGTTTAATTTGTGGGAGTGAGAGGCAGTTATGTGGAAGGTTTTGGTGTATTTTTACACCAGTTCTACACTGTAACAGTTGGTTTCCCCACTCTGCCTCTGAACATTCCGTCCCATCCGGATCCCATTATAAATTTAGAAAGAGGCTGAAAAAAGCTTAAAACTAAAACTGTGCTTGTTCAAAGACAGTTTAAGATTTTAAAAAGTTGAATAGGATTTTAATAGCTGCAATTCATGTGAATTGTTTAAAGTTTGAATGGAGTCTCTAGCTGAAAAAATGCGGGAGGAGATAGGTTTCAAAGAGGATGAAGTTTTAGCGGTTTGGAATGCTGCTCCCACCCGCTTCAGTGTTAAAATAATTTGTTAAAAAGCTGAATATTTGAAATATTTGAAAAGGTAGAAAAAAGCTGAAAGGTGACCCACCATGTCCTGAAAAAGCTGAACATTTTGGTATTTGAATGGTTAAAATAGCTGAAGATTTGAAGGAGGTATGAAGGTCCAAAAAACGTACGGAAGAAGAAGTAAAAATAATAATAACTAGAAAATGCATTTCCTGCTGAAAATGCGTGTGAATGCTGAAACAGCTTACGCTAAACTGGATAGCTGAGTATGAAGATTTGAAAAAGTTTAAAAGGGTCTATGAAGATTTATAAAGTTGTTGAAGTTTATAAAGGTCATAATTGTGTAAAATAAGTTTAAAAGGAGTTGAAAAGTTGAATATATAGAGGTTTGAATAACATTTCTTGCTGAAATTATGAAGAAGTTGAAAGACATGGATAAAAATCTTAAAACTGTGAAATAATAATTGAATAGACTTGGAGCTAAACTACCTTGATGGCTTGAATGTATATGAATCAGCTAAAGGAGTATGAAGATGTGGAAAAGTAAGAAACAGTCTTAAGTATGAACAGTAGTGAATTGTTTAACTCTTATAGGAATGATGTTGAATATTTAAAAATGTCTAGATAAAATTACAATTGAAAGACATGAAAAAAAATGATGTGTGATATAGGCCTTCAAAGAGCAGAGTGTTTCCCCATTTCAACTGTGCCTATCCGAACTGTCTAATAAAGCGGAAAAAAGAAAAAAATAATCAAGAAAAAAAAGTGAAATTGCCCTTTAATGGGCAGAGTCAGTCACCAAGGTGAGTGTATATCTTATTGAGGGTCTGTTATCAGGCAGAAATCCCACCTTTTAGAAGCCTCAGAGAGGTCATTTCATCCAAAATGTCACCTCAAACCGCTGCCTCTAACTGACGGACCGTGAGTCTAACTGACAAAATTATTTTATTGTTAGAACCAGAAGAATCTGATGAAGACACAGTGTGAAGATTATGTCTGTAATGTGAAGAGAATGAGAAACAGAGCATTTTAAAGGTGTGGTACAGTCTGCCTTTCTCCAGAAATTTCCTGTCTCAGTTATCAAGGCGGCAGTTGGTTGGACACCATTTAGCTTGGAAGCCCAGACCTCCCATTGTGTAGGTCCGATTGCTTCAGTAGTCACATCTATGCGACCGGAAGAATATGTCCTACATTTTTATGTAAAAATTATCCACGTAGGGTTTAATTTGTGGGAGTGAGAGGCAGTTATGTGGAAGGTTTTGGTGTATTTTTACACCAGTTCTACACTGTAACAGTTGGTTTCCCCACTCTGCCTCTGAACATTCCGTCCCATCCGGATCCCATTATAAATTTAGAAAGAGGCTGAAAAAAGCTTAAAACTAAAACTGTGCTTGTTCAAAGACAGTTTAAGATTTTAAAAAGTTGAATAGGATTTTAATAGCTGCAATTCATGTGAATTGTTTAAAGTTTGAATGGAGTCTCTAGCTGAAAAAATGCGGGAGGAGATAGGTTTCAAAGAGGATGAAGTTTTAGCGGTTTGGAATGCTGCTCCCACCCGCTTCAGTGTTAAAATAATTTGTTAAAAAGCTGAATATTTGAAATATTTGAAAAGGTAGAAAAAAGCTGAAAGGTGACCCACCATGTCCTGAAAAAGCTGAACATTTTGGTATTTGAATGGTTAAAATAGCTGAAGATTTGAAGGAGGTATGAAGGTCCAAAAAACGTACGGAAGAAGAAGTAAAAATAATAATAACTAGAAAATGCATTTCCTGCTGAAAATGCGTGTGAATGCTGAAACAGCTTACGCTAAACTGGATAGCTGAGTATGAAGATTTGAAAAAGTTTAAAAGGGTCTATGAAGATTTATAAAGTTGTTGAAGTTTATAAAGGTCATAATTGTGTAAAATAAGTTTAAAAGGAGTTGAAAAGTTGAATATATAGAGGTTTGAATAACATTTCTTGCTGAAATTATGAAGAAGTTGAAAGACATGGATAAAAATCTTAAAACTGTGAAATAATAATTGAATAGACTTGGAGCTAAACTACCTTGATGGCTTGAATGTATATGAATCAGCTAAAGGAGTATGAAGATGTGGAAAAGTAAGAAACAGTCTTAAGTATGAACAGTAGTGAATTGTTTAACTCTTATAGGAATGATGTTGAATATTTAAAAATGTCTAGATAAAATTACAATTGAAAGACATGAAAAAAAATGATGTGTGATATAGGCCTTCAAAGAGCAGAGTGTTTCCCCATTTCAACTGTGCCTATCCGAACTGTCTAATAAAGCGGAAAAAAGAAAAAAATAATCAAGAAAAAAAAGTGAAATTGCCCTTTAATGGGCAGAGTCAGTCACCAAGGTGAGTGTATATCTTATTGAGGGTCTGTTATCAGGCAGAAATCCCACCTTTTAGAAGCCTCAGAGAGGTCATTTCATCCAAAATGTCACCTCAAACCGCTGCCTCTAACTGACGGACCGTGAGTCTAACTGACAAAATTATTTTATTGTTAGAACCAGAAGAATCTGATGAAGACACAGTGTGAAGATTATGTCTGTAATGTGAAGAGAATGAGAAACAGAGCATTTTAAAGGTGTGGTACAGTCTGCCTTTCTCCAGAAATTTCCTGTCTCAGTTATCAAGGCGGCAGTTGGTTGGACACCATTTAGCTTGGAAGCCCAGACCTCCCATTGTGTAGGTCCGATTGCTTCAGTAGTCACATCTATGCGACCGGAAGAATATGTCCTACATTTTTATGTAAAAATTATCCACGTAGGGTTTAATTTGTGGGAGTGAGAGGCAGTTATGTGGAAGGTTTTGGTGTATTTTTACACCAGTTCTACACTGTAACAGTTGGTTTCCCCACTCTGCCTCTGAACATTCCGTCCCATCCGGATCCCATTATAAATTTAGAAAGAGGCTGAAAAAAGCTTAAAACTAAAACTGTGCTTGTTCAAAGACAGTTTAAGATTTTAAAAAGTTGAATAGGATTTTAATAGCTGCAATTCATGTGAATTGTTTAAAGTTTGAATGGAGTCTCTAGCTGAAAAAATGCGGGAGGAGATAGGTTTCAAAGAGGATGAAGTTTTAGCGGTTTGGAATGCTGCTCCCACCCGCTTCAGTGTTAAAATAATTTGTTAAAAAGCTGAATATTTGAAATATTTGAAAAGGTAGAAAAAAGCTGAAAGGTGACCCACCATGTCCTGAAAAAGCTGAACATTTTGGTATTTGAATGGTTAAAATAGCTGAAGATTTGAAGGAGGTATGAAGGTCCAAAAAACGTACGGAAGAAGAAGTAAAAATAACTAGAAAATGCATTTCCTGCTGAAAATGCGTGTGAATGCTGAAACAGCTTACGCTAAACTGGATAGCTGAGTATGAAGATTTGAAAAAGGTCTATAAAGGTTTATAAAGTTGTTGAAGTTTATAAAGGTCATAATTTTGTAAAATAAGTTTAAAAGGAGTTGAAATGTTGAATATATAGAGGTTTGAATAACATTTCTTGCTGAAATTATGAAGAAGTTGAAAGACATGGATAAAAATCTTAAAACTGTGAAATAATAATTGAATAGACTTGGAGCTAAACTACCTTGATGGCTTGAATGTATATGAATCAGCTAAAGGAGTATGAAGATGTGGAAAAGTAAGAAACAGTCTTAAGTATGAACAGTAGTGAATTGTTTAACTCTTATAGGAATGATGTTGAATATTTAAAAATGTCTAGATAAAATTACAATTGAAAGACATGAAAAAAAAATGATGTGTGATATAGGCCTTCAAAGAGCAGAGTGTTTTCCCCATTTCAACTGTGCCTCTCCGAACTGTCTAATAAAGCGGAAAAAAGAAAAAAATAATCAAGAAAAAAAAGTGAAATTGCCCTTTAATGGGCAGAGTCAGTCACCAAGGTGAGTGTATGTCTTATTGAGGGTCTGTGATCAGGCAGAAATCCCACCTTTTAGAAGCCTCAGAGAGGTCATTTCATCCAAAATGTCACCTCAAACCGCTGCCTCTAACTGACGGACCGTGAGTCTAACTGACAAAATTATTTTATTGTTAGAACCAGAAGAATCTGATGAAGACACAGTGTGAAGATTATGTCTGTAATGTGAAGAGAATGAGAAACAGAGCATTTTAAAGGTGTGGTACAGTCTGCCTTTCTCCAGAAATTTCCTGTCTCAGTTATCAAGGCGGCAGTTGGTTGGACACCATTTAGCTTGGAAGCCCAGACCTCCCATTGTGTAGGTCCGATTGCTTCAGTAGTCACATCTATGCGACCGGAAGAATATGTCCTACATTTTTATGTAAAAATTATCCACGTAGGGTTTAATTTGTGGGAGTGAGAGGCAGTTATGTGGAAGGTTTTGGTGTATTTTTACAACAATTCTACACTGTAACAGTTGGTTTCCCCACTCTGCCTCTGAACATTCCGTCCCATCCGGATCCCATTATAAATTTAGAAAGAGGCTGAAAAAAGCTTAAAACTAAAACTGTGCTTGTTCAAAGACAGTTTAAGATTTTAAAAAGTTGAATATGATTTTAATAGCTGCAATTCATGTGAATTGTTTAAAGTTTGAATGGAGTCTCTAGCTGAAAAAATGCGGGAGGAGATAGGTTTCAAAGAGGATGAAGTTTTAGCGGTTTGGAATGCTGCTCCCACCCGCTTCAGTGTTAAAATAATTTGTTAAAAAGCTGAATATTTTAAAAAGTTTAAAAGGTAGAAAAATGTTAAAAGAGGTCCATACATGTCCTTAAAGAGCTGAACATGTTGGTATTTGTATGGTTGAAATAGCTGAAGATTTGAAGGAGGTATGAATGTCCAAAAAACGTACGGAAGAAGTGGAATAATAACTAGAAATGCAATTCCTGAAGAAATTGCGGTGTGAATGCTGCGCTGCTGAACTGAAGCTGATGCTGAATAAACTTCACTGCTGAATGTTGATGAAGAACGAAGGATGAATATATCTGAATGAACAGAATGGTTGAAAAATAGAATGTTTGAGAAATGTGGAATATTTGGAAGTTTGAATGGACTTTCTAGCTGAATTGAGGAATGAATTATGACCTTGAACTATGACCTCCAAAATGTAATCAGTTCATCTTTGAGTCAGAATCAACATGTGTACAAAATTTGAACAAAAACCGTGGAAGCGTTCATGAGATAATAAAGTCACAAAAGGCAATGTCACAGTGACCTTGAAACTTGAACTTTGACCTCTAAACTCTTGTGATGTCATCTCTGAGTCATAATAAACATCTGTGCAAAATTTTAAGAAAATCCGGTGAAGTCTAAAATTTGGTGTTGGAACGGGGAATTGAACCCCCAACCCTGTGTTCAGCTCAATCAGGATACTACCATGTAATGTCCTGAAGGAGCTGAACATGTAGAATGTGGTATGAAGTTTATCGGATGAAAACTGACTGAGTAAACGCAACTTGAATTTTGTGTGTCTGTGTGTGTGTGTGTCTGTGTGTGTGTGTGTGTGTGTGTGTCTGTGTGTGTGTTTGTGTGTGTGTCTCTGTGTGTGTGTGTGTGTGTGTGTGTGTGTGTGTGTGTGTGTGTGTGTCTGTGTGTGTGTTTGTGTCTGTGTGTGTGTGTGTCTGTGTGTGTGTGTGTGTGTGTCTGTGTGTGTGCCTGTGTGTGTGTGTGTGTGTGTCTCTGTGTGTGTGTGTGTGTGTCTCCGTGTGTGTCTCTGTGTGTGTGTCTGTGTGTGTGTCTGTGTGTGTGTTTGTGTGTGTGTCTGTGTGTGTGTGTGTGTGTGTGTGTGTGTGTGTGTGTGTGTGTGTGTGTATGTGTGTCTGTGTGTGTGTTTGTGTCTGTGTGTGTGTGTGTGTGTGTCTGTGTGTGTGTGTCTCTGTGTGTGTGTGTGTGTCTGTGTGTGTCTCTGTGTGTGTGTGTGTGTGTGTGTGTGTGTGTGTGTGTCTGTGTGTGTGTGTGTGTGTCTCTGTGTGTGTGTGTGTGTGTGTGTGTGTGTGTGTGTGTGTCTCTGTGTGTGTGTGTGTGTGTGTGTGTCTCTGTGTGTGTCTCTATGTGTGTGTGTGTGTGTGTGTGTGTGTCTGTGTGTGTGGGGGTGTCTCTCTGTGTGTGTGTGTGTGTGTGTTTGCCTGTGTGTGTGTGTGTGTGTCTCTGTGTGTGTGTGTGTGTGTGTGTGTGTGTGTGTGTGTGTGTGTGTGTCTGTGTGTGTGTGTCTGTGTGTGTGTGTGTGTGTGTGTGTGTGTGTGTTTGTGTGTGTGTGTGTCTCTCTCTCTGTGCTCTCTATGCAGTTGGAGCTACATTAGCCTATGATGTCATCGTTGAGTCAAAGACAGGTGCATGTGCCAATGGTGTCACCATGGTGACAGAGAGCTAATCAGTGTCAAGTGTAAACAGCTGGTACTCTACACACGTACAGACACTTCAGTCCCCAAAGGATCACACAGACAGGCTATTTCAACTGAACGCATAAGTCCAAACTGCTCCTGATATCTCGCAAACCGTTTGTCTGACAGAAAAAATGATCGTACCGTGATAATCAGAAGATTCCAATTAATATTCAGTGTCGAATGTGTTTCTTTAATGTAAAAACTTTCGAGTTGAGAGCAATTTTCGTTTAGATTTTCTGTCGTGGAATGTAAAATCTCATTTAAACAGAGAGTGGGTGAGGCAGGAGGCATCGTTCGGTTAGACTTTTTTCCGCTTAGAAGCTCACAGCTCCCAATATGTATGTCCATTTGGCTCCAAAGAAACACACAGTGTAAGAAAGACACAGTGTGAAGATTGTGCCTGTAATGTGAAGGATATGAGAAGCAGAGCATTTTAAAAGTGTGGTACAGTCTGCCTTTCTCCAGAAATGTCATGTCTCAGTTATCAAGGCGGCAGTTGGTTGGACACCATTTAGCTTGGAAGCCCAGACCTCCCATTGTGTAAGTCCGATTGCTTCAGTAGTCACATCTATGCGACCGGCAGAATATGTCCTACATTTTGATGTAAAAATTATCCACGTAGGGTTTAATTTGTGGGAGTGAGAGGCAGTTAAGTGGAAGGTTTTGGTGTATTTTTACACCAGTTCTACACTGTAACAGTTGGTTTCCCCAGTCTGCCTCTGAACATTCCGTCCCATCCGGATCCCATTATAAATTTAGAAAGAGGTTGAAAAAAGCTTAAAACTAAAACTGTGTTTGTTCAAAGACAGTTGAAGATTTTAAAAAGTTGAATAAGTTTTTAATAGCTGTAATTAATGTGAATTGTTTAACGTTTGAATGGAGTCTCTAGCTGAAAAAATGCGGGAGGAGATAGGTTTCAAAGCAGAGGAAGTTTTAGCGGTTTGGAATGCTGCTCCTATCCGCTTCAATGTTAAATAATTTTTGTTTAATTGCTATTAATTATGAAGTTATTAATTTTTTTGAAATTTTTGAATGAAAGCAGACATGTGGAAAATGGGCTGAATATGAGGATAGTTGAAGGAAGTTTGTGGAATGAAGCATGTTGAAGATATGGACGTGCATGAAAAGCGGGCGGAATAATAAGAATAAGAATAAATACGCAGAATATCAATGCTGTGAATGCTTTCAGCATTCACACCAATAATAAAGATTTGGATAACAATAGTGTGAATGCTGGAAGCTCCAGCATTCACACTAACTAGAAAATGCATTTCCTGCTGAAAATGCGTGTGAATGCTGAAACAGCTTACGCTAAACTGGATAGCTGAGTATGAAGATTTGAAAAAGGTCTATAAAGGTTTATAAAGTTGTTGAAGTTTATAAAGGTCATAATTTTGTAAAATAAGTTTAAAAGGAGTTGAAATGTTGAATATATAGAGGTTTGAATAACATTTCTTGCTGAAATTATGAAGAAGTTGAAAGACATGGATAAAAATCTTAAAACTATGAAATAGTAATTGAATAGACTTGGAGCTAAACTACCTTGATGGCTTGAATGTATATGAATCAGCTAAAGGAGTATGAAGATGTGGAAAAGTAAGAAACAGTCTTAAGTATGAACAGTAGTGAATTGTTTAACTCTTATAGGAATGATGTTGAATATTTAAAAATGTCTAGATGAAATTATAATTGAAAGACATGAAAAAAAAATTATGCGTGAAATAGGCCTTCAAAGAGCAGAGTGTTTGCCCCATTTCAACTTTGCCTCTCCGAATTGTCTAATAAAGCGGAAAAAAGAAAAAAATAATCAAGAAAAAAAAGTGAAATTGCCCTTTAATGGGCAGAGTGAGTCACCAAGGTGAGTGTATGTCTTATTGAGGGTCTGTGATCAGGCAGAAATCCCACCTTTTAGAGGCCTCAGAGAGGTAATTTCATCCAAGACGTCACCTCAAACCGCTGCCTCTAACTGACGGACCGTGAGTCTAACTGACAAAATTATTTTATTGTTAGAACGAGAAGAATCTGATGAAGACACAGTGTGAAGATTATGTCTGTAATGTGAAGAATATGAGAACCAGAGCATTTTAAAGGTGTGGTACAGTATGCCTTTCTCCAGAAATGTCATGTCTCAGTTATCAAGGCGGCAGTTGGTTGTACACCATTTAGCTTGGAAGCCCAAACCTCCCATTGTGTAGGTCCGATTGCTTCAGTAGTCACATCTATGCGACCGGAAGAATATGTCCTACATTTTGATGTAAAAATTATCCACGTAGGGTTTAATTTGTGGGAGTGAGAGGCAGTTATGTGGAAAGTTTTGGTGTATTTTTACAACAATTCTACACTGTAACAGTTGGTTCCCCCACTCTGCCTCTGAACATTCCGTCCCATCCGGATCCCATTATAAATTTAGAAAGAGGCTGAAAAAAGCTTAAAACTAAAACTGTGCTTGTTCAAAGACAGTTTAAGATTTTAAAAAGTTGAATAGGATTTTAATAGCTGCAATTCATGTGAATTGTTTAAAGTTTGAATGGAGGTTGTAGCTGAAAAAATGCGGGAGGAGATAGGTTTCAAAGAGGATGAAGTTTTAGCGGTTTGGAATGCTGCTCCCATCCGCGTCAATGTTAAAATAATTTGTTAAAAGCTGAATATTTGAAATATTTGAAAAGGTAGAAACATTTTAAAAGAGGTCCACACATGTCCTTAAAGAGCTGAACATTTTGGTATTTGAATGGTTAAAATAGCTGAAGATTTGAAGGAGGTGTGAAGGTCCAAAAAACGTACGGAAGAAGAAGTAAAAATAATAAAGATTTGAATAACAATAGTGTGAATGCTCCAGCATTCACACTAACTAGAAAATGCATTTCCTGCTGAAAATGCGTGTGAATGCTGAAACAGCTTACGCTAAACTGGATAGCTGAGTATGAAGATTTGAAAAAGGTCTATAAAGGTTTATAAAGTTGTTGAAGTTTATAAAGGTCATAATTTTGTAAAATAAGTTTAAAAGGAGTTGAAATGTTGAATATATAGAGGTTTGAATAACATTTCTTGCTGAAATTATGAAGAAGTTGAAAGACATGGATAAAAATCTTAAAACTGTGAAATAATAATTGAATAGACTTGGAGCTAAACTACCTTGATGGCTTGAATGTATATGAATCAGCTAAAGGAGTATGAAGATGTGGAAAAGTAAGAAACAGTCTTAAGTATGAACAGTAGTGAATTGTTTAACTCTTATAGGAATGATGTTGAATATTTAAAAATGTCTAGATAAAATTACAATTGAAAGACATGAAAAAAAATGATGTGTGATATAGGCCTTCAAAGAGCAGAGTGTTTTCCCCATTTCAACTGTGCCTCTCCGAACTGTCTAATAAAGCGGAAAAAAGAAAAAAAATAATCAAGAAAAAAAAGTGAAATTGCCCTTTAATGGGCAGAGTGAGTCACCAAGGTGAGTGTATGTCTTATTGAGGGTCTGTGATCAGGCAGAAATCCCACCTTTTAGAAGCCTCAGAGAGGTCATTTCATCCAAAATGTCACCTCAAACCCCTGCCTCTAACTGACGGACCGTGAGTCTAACTGACAAAATTATTTTATTGTTAGAACCAGAAGAATCTGATGAAGACACAGTGTGAAGATTATGTCTGTAATGTGAAGAGAATGAGAAACAGAGCATTTTAAAGGTGTGGTACAGTCTGCCTTTCTCCAGAAATTCCCTGTCTCAGTTATCAAGGCGGCAGTTGGTTGGACACCATTTAGCTTGGAAGCCCAGACCTCCCATTGTGTAGGTCCGATTGCTTCAGTAGTCACATCTATGCGACCGGAAGAATATGTCCTACATTTTTATGTAAAAATTATCCACGTAGGATTTAATTTGTGGGAGTGAGAGGCAGTTATGTGGAAGGTTTTGGTGTATTTTTACACCAGTTCTACACTGTAACAGTTGGTTTCCCCACTCTGCCTCTGAACATTCCGTCCCATCCGGATCCCATTATAAATTTAGAAAGAGGCTGAAAAAAGCTTAAAACTAAAACTGTGCTTGTTCAAAGACAGTTTAAGATTTTAAAAAGTTGAATAGGATTTTAATAGCTGCAATTCATGTGAATTGTTTAAAGTTTGAATGGAGTCTCTAGCTGAAAAAATGCGGGAGGAGATAGGTTTCAAAGAGGATGAAGTTTTAGCGGTTTGGAATGCTGCTCCCACCCGCTTCAGTGTTAAAATAATTTGTTAAAAAGCTGAATATTTTAAAAAGTTTAAAAGGTAGAAAAATGTTAAAAGAGGTCCATACATGTCCTTAAAGAGCTGAACATGTTGGTATTTGTATGGTTGAAATAGCTGAAGATTTGAAGGAGGTATGAATGTCCAAAAAACGTACGGAAGAAGTGGAATAATAACTAGAAAATGCATTTCCTGCTGAAAATGCGTGTGAATGCTGAAACAGCTTACGCTAAACTGGATAGCTGAGTATGAAGATTTGAAAAAGGTCTATAAAGGTTTATAAAGTTGTTGAAGTTTATAAAGGTCATAATTTTGTAAAATAAGTTTAAAAGGAGTTGAAATGTTGAATATATAGAGGTTTGAATAACATTTCTTGCTGAAATTATGAAGAAGTTGAAAGACATGGATAAAAATCTTAAAACTGTGAAATAATAATTGAATAGACTTGGAGCTAAACTACCTTGATGGCTTGAATGTATATGAATCAGCTAAAGGAGTATGAAGATGTGGAAAAGTAAGAAACAGTCTTAAGTATGAACAGTAGTGAATTGTTTAACTCTTATAGGAATGATGTTGAATATTTAAAAGTGTCTAGATAAAATTACAATTGAAAGACATGAAAAAAAAATGATGTGTGATATAGGCCTTCAAAGAGCAGAGTGTTTTCCCCATTTCAACTGTGCCTATCCGAACTGTCTAATAAAGCGGAAAAAAGAAAAAAATAATCAAGAAACAAAAGTGAAATTGCCCTTTAATGGGCAGAGTCAGTCACCAAGGTGAGTGTATATCTTATTGAGGGTCTGTTATCAGGCAGAAATCCCACCTTTTAGAAGCCTCAGAGAGGTCATTTCATCCAAAATGTCACCTCAAACCGCTGCCTCTAACTGACGGACCGTGAGTCTAACTGACAAAATTATTTTATTGTTAGAACCAGAAGAATCTGATGAAGACACAGTGTGAAGATTATGTCTGTAATGTGAAGAGAATGAGACACAGAGCATTTTAAAGGTGTGGTACAGTCTGCCTTTCTCCAGAAATGTCATGTCTCAGTTATCAAGGCGGCAGTTGGTTGGACACCATTTAGCTGGGAAGCCCAGACCTCCCATTGTGTAGGTCCAATTGCTTCAGTAGTCACATCTATGCGACCGGAAGAATATGTCCTACATTTTTATGTAAAAATTATCCACGTAGGGTTTAATTTGTGGGAGTGAGAGGCAGTTATGTGGAAGGTTTTGGTGTATTTTTACACCAGTTCTACACTGTAACAGTTGGTTTCCCCACTCTGCCTCTGAACATTCCGTCCCATCCGGATCCCATTATAAATTTAGAAAGAGGCTGAAAAAAGCTTAAAACTAAAACTGTGCTTGTTCAAAGACAGTTTAAGATTTTAAAAAGTTGAATAGGATTTTAATAGCTGCAATTCATGTGAATTGTTTAAAGTTTGAATGGAGGTTGTAGCTGAAAAAATGCGGGAGGAGATAGGTTTCAAAGAGGATGAAGTTTTAGCGGTTTGGAATGCTGCTCCCACCCGCTTCAGTGTTAAAATAATTTGTTAAAAAGCTGAATATTTGAAATATTTGAAAAGGTAGAAAAAAGCTGAAAGGTGACCCACCATGTCCTGAAAGAGCTGAACATTTTGGTATTTGTATGGTTAAAATAGCTGAAGATTTGAAGGAGGTATGAAGGTCCAAAAAACGTACGGAAGAAGAAGTAAAAATAACTAGAAAATGCATTTCCTGCTGAAAATGCGTGTGAATGCTGAAACAGCTTACGCTAAACTGGATAGCTGAGTATGAAGATTTGAAAAAGTTTAAAAGGGTATATGAAGATTTATAAAGTTGTTAAAGTTTATAAAGGTCATAATTGTGTAAAATAAGTTTAAAAGGAGTTGAAAAGTTGAATATATAGAGGTTTGAATAACATTTCTTGCTGAAATTATGAAGAAGTTGAAAGACATGGATAAAAATGTTAAAACTATGAAATAGTAATTGAATAGACTTGGAGCTTAACTACCTTGATGGCTTGAATGTATATGAATCAGCTAAAGGAGTATGAAGATGTGGAAAAGTAAGAAACAGTCTTAAGTATGAACAGTAGTGAATTGTTTAACTCTTATAGGAATGATGTTGAATATTTAAAAATGTCTAGATGAAATTATAATTGAAAGACATGAAAAAAAATGATGCGTGAAATAGGCCTTCAAAGAGCAGAGTGTTTGCCCCATTTCAACTTTGCCTCTCCGAACTGTCTAATAAAGCGGAAAAAAGAAAAAAATAATCAAGAAAAAAAAGTGAAATTGCCCTTTAATGGGCAGAGTGAGTCACCAAGGTGAGTGTATGTCTTATTGAGGGTCTCTGATCAGGCAGAAATCCCACGTTTTAGAAGCCTCAGAGAGGTAATTTCATCCAAAACCTCACCTCAAACCGCTGCCTCTAACTGACGGACCGTGAGTCTAACTGACAAAATTATTTTATTGTTAGAACCAGAAGAATCTGATGAAGACACAGTGTGAAGATTATGTCTGTAATGTGAAGAGAATGAGAAACAGAGCATTTTAAAGGTGTGGTACAGTCTGCCTTTCTCCAGAAATTTCCTGTCTCAGTTATCAAGGCGGCAGTTGGTTGGACACCATTTAGCTTGGAAGCCCAGACCTCCCATTGTGTAGGTCCGATTGCTTCAGTAGTCACATCTATGCGACCGGAAGAATATGTCCTACATTTTGATGTAAAAATTATCCACGTAGGGTTTAATTTGTGGGAGTGAGAGGCAGTTATGTGGAAGGTTTTGGTGTATTTTTACACCAGTTCTACACTGTAACAGTTGGTTTCCCCACTCTGCCTCTGAACATTCCGTCCCATCCGGATCCCATTATAAATTTAGAAAGAGGCTGAAAAAAGCTTAAAACTAAAACTGTGCTTGTTCAAAGACAGTTTAAGATTTTAAAAAGTTGAATAGGATTTTAATAGCTGCAATTCATGTGAATTGTTTAAAGTTTGAATGGAGGTTGTAGCTGAAAAAATGCGGGAGGAGATAGGTTTCAAAGAGGATGAAGTTTTAGCGGTTTGGAATGCTGCTCCCATCCGCGTCAATGTTAAAATAATTTGTTAAAAGCTGAATATTTGAAATATTTGAAAAGGTAGAAAAAAGCTGAAAGGTGACCCACCATGTCCTGAAAGAGCTGAACATTTTGGTATTTGAATGGTTAAAATAGCTGAAGATTTGAAGGAGGTATGAAGGTCCAAAAAACGTACGGAAGAAGAAGTAAAAATAATAATAAAGATTTGAATAACAATAGTGTGAATGCTCCAGCATTCACACTAACTAGAAAATGCATTTCCTGCTGAAAATGCGTGTGAATGCTGAAACAGCTTACGCTAAACTGGATAGCTGAGTATGAAGATTTGAAAAAGTTTAAAAGGGTCTATGAAGATTTATAAAGTTGTTGAAGTTTATAAAGGTCATAATTGTGTAAAATAAGTTTAAAAGGAGTTGAAAAGTTGAATATATAGAGGTTTGAATAACATTTCTTGCTGAAATTATGAAGAAGTTGAAAGACATGGATAAAAATCTTAAAACTGTGAAATAATAATTGAATAGACTTGGAGCTAAACTACCTTGATGGCTTGAATGTATATGAATCAGCTAAAGGAGTATGAAGATGTGGAAAAGTAAGAAACAGTCTTAAGTATGAACAGTAGTGAATTGTTTAACTCTTATAGGAATGATGTTGAATATTTAAAAATGTCTAGATAAAATTACAATTGAAAGACATGAAAAAAAATTATGTGTGATATAGGCCTTCAAAGAGCAGAGTGTTTCCCCATTTCAACTGTGCCTATCCGAACTGTCTAATAAAGCGGAAAAAAGAAAAAAATAATCAAGAAAAAAAAGTGAAATTGCCCTTTAATGGGCAGAGTCAGTCACCAAGGTGAGTGTATATCTTATTGAGGGTCTGTTATCAGGCAGAAATCCCACCTTTTAGAAGCCTCAGAGAGGTCATTTCATCCAAAATGTCACCTCAAACCGCTGCCTCTAACTGACGGACCGTGAGTCTAACTGACAAAATTATTTTATTGTTAGAACCAGAAGAATCTGATGAAGACACAGTGTGAAGATTATGTCTGTAATGTGAAGAGAATGAGAAACAGAGCATTTTAAAGGTGTGGTACAGTCTGCCTTTCTCCAGAAATTTCCTGTCTCAGTTATCAAGGCGGCAGTTGGTTGGACACCATTTAGCTTGGAAGCCCAGACCTCCCATTGTGTAGGTCCGATTGCTTCAGTAGTCACATCTATGCGACCGGAAGAATATGTCCTACATTTTTATGTAAAAATTATCCACGTAGGGTTTAATTTGTGGGAGTGAGAGGCAGTTATGTGGAAGGTTTTGGTGTATTTTTACACCAGTTCTACACTGTAACAGTTGGTTTCCCCACTCTGCCTCTGAACATTCCGTCCCATCCGGATCCCATTATAAATTTAGAAAGAGGCTGAAAAAAGCTTAAAACTAAAACTGTGCTTGTTCAAAGACAGTTTAAGATTTTAAAAAGTTGAATAGGATTTTAATAGCTGCAATTCATGTGAATTGTTTAAAGTTTGAATGGAGTCTCTAGCTGAAAAAATGCGGGAGGAGATAGGTTTCAAAGAGGATGAAGTTTTAGCGGTTTGGAATGCTGCTCCCACCCGCTTCAGTGTTAAAATAATTTGTTAAAAAGCTGAATATTTGAAATATTTGAAAAGGTAGAAAAAAGCTGAAAGGTGACCCACCATGTCCTGAAAGAGCTGAACATTTTGGTATTTGAATGGTTAAAATAGCTGAAGATTTGAAGGAGGTATGAAGGTCCAAAAAACGTACGGAAGAAGAAGTAAAAATAACTAGAAAATGCATTTCCTGCTGAAAATGCGTGTGAATGCTGAAACAGCTTACGCTAAACTGGATAGCTGAGTATGAAGATTTGAAAAAGTTTAAAAGGGTCTATGAAGATTTATAAAGTTGTTAAAGTTTATAAAGGTCATAATTGTGTAAAATAGGTTTAAAAGGAGTTGAAAAGTTGAATATATAGAGGTTTGAATAACATTTCTTGCTGAAATTATGAAGAAGTTGAAAGACATGGATAAAAATGTTAAAACTATGAAATAGTAATTGAATAGACTTGGAGCTTAACTACCTTGATGGCTTGAATGTATATGAATCAGCTAAAGGAGCATGAAGATGTGGAAAAGTAAGAAACAGTCTTAAGTATGAACAGTAGTGAATTGTTTAACTCTTATAGGAATGATGTTGAATATTTAAAAATGTCTAGATGAAATTATAATTGAAAGACATGAAAAAAAATGATGCGTGAAATAGGCCTTCAAAGAGCAGAGTGTTTGCCCCATTTCAACTTTGCCTCTCCGAACTGTCTAATAAAGCGGAAAAAAGAAAAAAATAATCAAGAAAAAAAAGTGAAATTGCCCTTTAATGGGCAGAGTGAGTCACCAAGGTGAGTGTATGTCTTATTGAGGGTCTGTGATCAGGCAGAAATCCCACGTTTTAGAAGCCTCAGAGAGGTAATTTCATCCAAAACCTCACCTCAAACCGCTGCCTCTAACTGACGGACCGTGAGTCTAACTGACAAAATTATTTTATTGTTAGAACCAGAAGAATCTGATGAAGACACAGTGTGAAGATTATGTCTGTAATGTGAAGAGAATGAGAAACAGAGCATTTTAAAGGTGTGATACAGTCTGCCTTTCTCCAGAAATTTCCTGTCTCAGTTATCAAGGCGGCAGTTGGTTGGACACCATTTAGCTTGGAAGCCCAGACCTCCCATTGTGTAGGTCCGATTGCTTCAGTAGTCACATCTATGCGACCGGAAGAATATGTCCTACATTTTTATGTAAAAATTATCCACGTAGGGTTTAATTTGTGGGAGTGAGAGGCAGTTATGTGGAAGGTTTTGGTGTATTTTTACACCAGTTCTACACTGTAACAGTTGGTTTCCCCACTCTGCCTCTGAACATTCCGTCCCATCCGGATCCCATTATAAATTTAGAAAGAGGCTGAAAAAAGCTTAAAACTAAAACTGTGCTTGTTCAAAGACAGTTTAAGATTTTAAAAAGTTGAATAGGATTTTAATAGCTGCAATTCATGTGAATTGTTTAAAGTTTGAATGGAGGTTGTAGCTGAAAAAATGCGGGAGGAGATAGGTTTCAAAGAGGATGAAGTTTTAGCGGTTTGGAATGCTGCTCCCATCCGCGTCAATGTTAAAATAATTTGTTAAAAGCTGAATATTTGAAATATTTGAAAAGGTAGAAAAAAGCTGAAAGGTGACCCACCATGTCCTGAAAGAGCTGAACATTTTGGTATTTGAATGGTTAAAATAGCTGAAGATTTGAAGGAGGTATGAAGGTCCAAAAAACGTACGGAAGAAGAAGTAAAAATAATAATAAAGATTTGAATAACAATAGTGTGAATGCTCCAGCATTCACACTAACTAGAAAATGCATTTCCTGCTGAAAATGCGTGTGAATGCTGAAACAGCTTACGCTAAACTGGATAGCTGAGTATGAAGATTTGAAAAAGTTTAAAAGGGTCTATGAAGATTTATAAAGTTGTTGAAGTTTATAAAGGTCATAATTGTGTAAAATAAGTTTAAAAGGAGTTGAAAAGTTGAATATATAGAGGTTTGAATAACATTTCTTGCTGAAATTATGAAGAAGTTGAAAGACATGGATAAAAATCTTAAAACTGTGAAATAATAATTGAATAGACTTGGAGCTAAACTACCTTGATGGCTTGAATGTATATGAATCAGCTAAAGGAGTATGAAGATGTGGAAAAGTAAGAAACAGTCTTAAGTATGAACAGTAGTGAATTGTTTAACTCTTATAGGAATGATGTTGAATATTTAAAAATGTCTAGATAAAATTACAATTGAAAGACATGAAAAAAAATTATGTGTGATATAGGCCTTCAAAGAGCAGAGTGTTTCCCCATTTCAACTGTGCCTATCCGAACTGTCTAATAAAGCGGAAAAAAGAAAAAAATAATCAAGAAA
>CASHTC010000921.1:22500-25000 GCA_949357725.1 Hyperoplus immaculatus | reverse complement strand
GTCTGTCTGTCTGTCTGTGTGTGTGTGTGTGTGTGTGTGTGTGTATGTGTGTGTGCGCGTACGAGTGTGTCTGTGTGTGTGTCTGTCTGTCTTTCTGTGTGTGTTTGTCTGTCTGTCTGTGTGAGTAAGTGAGTGAGTGTGTACATGTGTGTGTGTGTGTGTGTGTGTGTGTGTGTGTGCGCGTGTGTGTGTTTGCGTTTGTGTGTGTATAAGTCTTAAATACTTTTCCACATACATTTACATACCATATACGTACATACATTCTTTGCACTGATGGTCTCGTTTTGCTGTTACATGTAATTTATGATCATCAGAGGGAAAAATGAGACTGTTTCAGAAATATTTAAAAGTTCCTCGTAGCTCCTTTAACGTATCAGATGGTTAAAATAAAAAGACGCCAGATTTCCAGAGGTACGACTGTTTTTATTTCAGAGTGTCTGAGGGAAAAGGCACCAAACATAACCAGGAGAGTGACATTGATATAATATAATGATATATAATATTTAAAAGTTCCTCGTAGCAGCTTTAAAGCTGCAGTGTGTAGAATTTTGGGTTTTATTTCCTAGCAGATTTTGTAGAAAGTAATTATAATATCCATAAGTACATTTAATTTGGTGCATAATGGCTGAAAAAAATGTTTTGAATTATAATTTTTTCCCTCAGAAAGGGTCTCATATATGTCCATATTTCTGCATATCTTGGACCAAGGCCTAGTGCCGCCATCTTGAAAGCGTCATAGTTGGAATGTCATCAGGTGCATTGTTTAAAATTTAGAATTGTTCTTGTCCTTGAAGGCCACTGTAGCTTCTGTTATTATTCTAAAGGGTTGGGGTTACCCAGGGAGCGTTGCATTCTAGGACTTTGTAGAACTTACTTGATGATGTCATATTACACACTGCACCTTTAACTAGTGTCCAGTACATTCAATCAGACTGTACCATAGGCCTGCGGGTTAGACTCTAAACCAGGTGAATAATCCTCTCCTCTCATTGGTCCGTTCAGGTGGCGGTGGGCGTGGCCAGTCGTCTTTAATAGTGGAAAAAAATCCTTATTTTGAAGTATTTTTCCACGGGACTGTCAGAACATTTTGTCCTCTTCAGTATAAAACACTTTGCGTTGAACTCACACACACACACACGCACACGCACACGCACACGCACACGCACTCACACACACACACACACACACACACACACACACACACACACACACACACACACATTTTGTCCTGAATCTAAATGATTATCTCTCCTATCTCATAACATTTGTCTTTTAGTTCTATTTCTAGTTCCAGTCTCAACAGATTTGAACTTTCGCCGCGAGAGAATTTTTAAATAATTACCTTTGGTCTATAATCACAGCTCTAGACTAAACCCTAGTGTTTAATGTGTGAGGTAAACGTTGGCTGTGTTCCCTGTGTGTGTGTGTGTGTGTGTGTGTGTGTGTGTGTGTGTGTGTGTGTGTGTGTGTGTGTGTGTGTGTGTGTGTGTGTGTGTGTGTGTGTGTGTGTGTGTGTGTGTTAGTTCGTGTTCCAGTCTCCATCCTTCCCTGCTATGTAGTCTGGTAGAAACAGATTTAGTTTGTCCCAATACATGATGTCAGATGCAGCATGCTGAAAAATACCCAGATGTCCTACTACATCCGGTGGGGATTTTTTTTTAAGTGTTGAAACCAGCAGCTTTATGGAGGTTCTGACCCACAATCCACTGCAGCAGAAGTTACATTATCACATGGACTGAGCCTCCCAGTGAAAACAACCAGCGATGAGACGGATATATAAGCAAGAGGCAAGATCAAGGAGCCATGTTAGGATGAAATAAATAAGTTAAAGATATGATCAGATGTAGTTTGTAGAATAAAGAGAAAGTGTGTGAGATTTGGAACACAGCGTTTGTGTGAATCCTGGCACGAAAACTCCCCCATTGCAAGATTTACGGTGAACTTTGACCCCTAACACACACACACACACACACACACACACACTCACACACACACACACACACACACACACACACAACACACACACACACACACACACACACACACACACACACACACACACACACACACACACACACACACACACACACACACACACACCTACATGAGGCCTTGAAAGTGAACACTGCAGGTCTGCTCTCTTCTTTCCTCCAGTCCACACACGTCAATCATCGCACCGCAATTAGCTGAACACACACACACACACACTCACACACACACACACACACACACGCACACACACACTCACACACACACACACACACACACACACACACACATACACACACACACACACACACACACAGTCCAAAGAAAATAACAAGTTGAAGTTGAGACACAAATCTCCATTTAAAAAACCTTCATGTGCGTTCATTCCATTTCAAAACGACTGAGGTGGGGGGCGCCCTTAGCTCAGTTGGTAGGGCGTCCCCCCCCCCCCTCCCCTCCCCCATGGACCTCAGCCAACAGCGGACCCGGGTTCGATTCCAGCCCGCGGTCG
>CASHTC010000920.1:0-15000 GCA_949357725.1 Hyperoplus immaculatus | reverse complement strand
TCTACCAGGCTGACCTAGTGTCTGAGATATAGACAAACACACAAGACAGGCATAAATTAACTATACATCTCTACCATAAATATTAACCATACTAAAGACTGAAAATTCCCTCCCAACATGTACTTTAAGTTCACTGTATGGAGCTAGTTTAGGGCAGAAAACCAGTCTGTGATTGTAGCAGCATGGTGCTATGTTATACATATTTACCCTACCTGCAGTCCTAAATTGTATGGAATGACAGGAGTCCCCGTTTAGTTGGCACCAATTGACAGAAGTTCCCTGTTGGTTAGGATGGAATGATATTCACACTCCATCATGGATGATAAATACCTAGCTAGATCAATAATACCTATGAAAATAATATTAACTGCATTTGAGAATAGTTATAACACAACATATAATTTGTAAATGATTTGTAGAGTTTAAAAATGTTTTAATACATATATTTTTTTAAAGATTTTTTTACGATAGCTGAACGACAGTGGGCACAAGCGAAGCGACATGTGCAACACTGTCTGCTTTACCAATAGTCACCTGAGCTGAACAGTTCACAACACCTGCAAAACTCATTCCAAGCAACACAATGTCACACACATCTCAAAACACAAACTTACACTGTCTATCAGAGCAAACAGAGTAAAAACACCAGCATAAACACCAATAAACACATTACAAACTTTTACTCATTACAGTTTGAATAATGTGAGTGACTTGAATGAAAACCAACAGTTTGCTTCAATAGGATCACTGCCCGGCCTAATAAAAGTCACACACTCAAATATCTTGTTGGACCATCTTTAGCTTTGATTACAGCACATATTCGCTGTAACACATTTTGATACGCTTTATTTGGCACATAAAGTTGCTTAGAACCTAGGCCTGACCAACTGAAACAACCCCAGAAGGGTGTTTCAGGTAGCTGGTTTTACATACTTTGAGTTTAATCGAAAACCCAGAGTTGCTTATCAACCCTGGGTTTTCGGTTTCAGAACAGTGGATCAGCGTTGGATTAATCAACTCTGAGCGTGTTCACTCTGGGTGGAGCGTGTGCGTAAAAGCCATCGTCAATGGATCGCTGATAACATGATTCACCATGGAAACAGAAGAAACAAATGATTGATCCTCCCACTTCTCCACTTCTCAAAAAAGAAAAGAAAAAAAATCTCCGCTCCTCCCACTAGAGTTAGAGATATTAACGAATGAGTTTATGGTATGGAGAAGAATTAACGGGGATATTGTCTAATAACTCTGATCTAATCTCCTCGGCAATTCAGAAAAAAACAGAGAAAACATTTTTTGTCAAGAGAATAATTTCGCTTCCGTTTGATAAGCCATAGTCTATTTTAAAAAGTTACGCATATCAGCAGTAAAGTATTAAGCTGGCGCGGCACAGCATTGCTGACAGTGTTTTATATTCGCTGTATAATATGTTGGCAAGCTATAGCCTAATACTGTGCAGTAACAGACTGTCGCTTCTTTTAAATGGGGAGTGAAATACATTGCGTCAGACACATTAGGTGACAGTTTCCATTGAAGAGCCTGATTGATTTATTACCAGATCCATTTTCCTCAAGTGATCACAGTTTAAATGATTGTATAATTTTTATATTCATATTAGGCTATTTAACGAGGCTCGTCTGCGACTTTAGGATCGCACAAGTGAACAGTAACGATCGCGTGCAGCCGCAGCGTTACATGAATCCACCTGACATAAATCTGTTCAGTGGCACAGACGTTAAAAAGCATACAATACTAATAGGTTTATTAATCTGAATGTAGACCATGTCACGATGTGTAAGGGGGCCGCCTATATGAACGGACCAAGGGCTGAGAACAAGGCTACTGATCAGATAAATGATCGGTCAAACGTAAAATCATCAGGAAATGATCAAAACATCCCGATGGAGATTTCTATGGAGTGATTTTGCTTCAAACTGTACAGTCACGCGTGTGACAGTGACACTCTTTCTTCAGTCGGAGCTGCAGCGTAAAGTGAAAACAAACTCAGGGTAGGTCTAACCACCTATCCAGCAGGTTAGACCCACGGCGTATGTTGCAGCAGTAACTGACCCTCGGTTGCGCTGAAACTGACCCAGAGTTTCCACTAACTCAGAGCGAACAAACTCTGCGTTGCCTCAAAACCAGCCACCTGAAACACCCCTCTGATGATAGGCTCTCAAGTTCAATATTGAACATAGCCAAGAGTTCTATTGTTGATATTTAAAATGTTGATACAACCAAATAATTGTATTTATTTTAAGTGATCTCCCATCATGAACATTATTTTTTTTTTCCCGACCACATTTCTTCAAAGATGAAAGTTCACTACTATCTCTCCAGGCTTTTCATAATGCGTTGGACAGTTCTTAACAAGATTTTAGTAGTTTCATCTTTTCCTGAGTAGTTGTCTTTGTTTAGTGCAGGCCAATAATTTCACTCCACTGAAACAAAGTAACATCTTTTCCCAAACCACAGCATATGTCATCCTTATAGCAGATGACAACATTACAGGAATTGATTTCTGTATTATAATTATAGAATATTTACACAAATAAATACTACAAAAAAATCAAAATGTTACGTGTCAATAAAATAGAAGGTGAACAGATTTCTAAAATCTTTGCATATTTATACTACACTGTGTGCACAATTATTAGGCAAGTGAGTATTTTGGCCATATCATAATTTGTATGCATATTTTCCAACTTTAAGCTGTATACAATTGAGTGCTTATTCAATTTAAGCATACCAGGTGATGTGTATTTGCGTAATGAGTTAAGGTGTGGCCTAAGGAGTTCAACACTCTATATCAAGGTGTGCATAGTTATTAGGCAGTTTCTCTTTCTCAGGCAAAATGGGACAAAAAAGAGATTTAACGGACTCTGAATAATCAAAAATTGCATAAAGTCTTTTAGAGGGATGGAACACTCTTGAAATTGCTAAGATATTGGGACGTGACCACAGAACCATGAAACATTTTGTTGCAAATAGCCAACAGGGTCGCAAGAAACATATAGAGAAAAAAATACGCAAATTAACTGCCAAAGATTTGGAGGCCCGTGGCTGGATCAGTAACGTACACAGAGCTCCACTTCGACTCAGACGGCAGCAAGGTTGAGGTGGGGTACTGGTATGGGCTGGTATTATTAAAGATGAGCTAGTTGGACCTTTTTGGGTTGAAAATGGCATTAAAATCACCTCCCAAACCTACAGACAGTTTTAGAAGACACTTTCTTCAAGCAGTGGTACAGGAAAAAGTCTGCATATTTCAAGAAGACCATGATTTGTATGCAGGACAATGCTCCATCGCATACATCGAAGTACTCAACTGCATGGCTAGCCCGTAAAGGCCTTAAGGATGAAAAATTATGACATGGCCCCCTTCCTCACCTGACCTAAACCCTATTGAGAACCTGTGGGCCCTGCTTAAACAAGAGATTTACAGTGAAGGAAATCAGTACACCTCTCGGAACAGTGTCGGGGAGGCTGTGGTGGCTGCTGCACAAAAAGTTGATCGTCAACAGATCAAGAAACTGACAAACTCCATGAATGACAGTGTGACAGTTATCGAAAAGAAGGGTGGCTATATTGGTCACTGATTTTTTTTTACATGTCAGAAATGTTAATTTGTAAATGTTGAGTGGTTTTATCATTCTCACTTTAACAGATGCAAATAAATAAGTGAAATGGGAAAATGTTTATTTTTTCATTTAGTTGCATAATAATTCTGCACACTAATAGTTGCCTAATAATTCTGCAAATATATGTATTCACTTAAAAAAGACAAAACCTCACTTTTAATTTCTTAAACATTCAGGTTTAGGTTAATTTACATTTTGGATTGACCGAGAACACTGTAGTTGTTCAATAATAAATACATCCTCAAAAATACAACTTGCCTAATAATTGTGCAGACAGTGTACATAGGTTCCCAGAGTTCACTGAAACTTAATGTTTCCTCCAGTGAAATAATTATTTAAATAATGTTCCATCTTTTGAGTCTTTGATTAATATTTTTCTGGATTTCTTTTATTGGGATCATTCATTTAATAAAGACATATTACTTATACAGACTAACTTTCCATTGATGTGAAAGGTCACTCTCTTGTCCCCCACATACATACCTGCCAAACCATGCCCTTGCTGGCAGCCCTTCAACCCCCATCCCTGGCCTGCATTGTCTCTATTCAAAGTAGGCACTTCACACATTTTCTACAGCAACACTTGACAGTGAGTTGGACTTATGTTATAAGACTGTGATGCTGTGTCTCTCCCAGAGGCTGCATACATCTCCTTGCAAACATAAATATAGTGGATTTATTAAAAGAGGTATGGTAACAGTTGTATGCACCAACATTTTTAAGCTAAACTTAGTTGGATATCTGGTTCCTTTAGTAACTTTATTTTAAGCCTAGAGTAGCTCCCTAAAAATATCCAGCCATGTAGGAAATCATTTATTTACCAACATAATCAATTGATGGATCCTTACAAGAGAAACATGTACAAATATGGAATTTACCTTTCAAATTCACTTTGAAGCCCATTAACCCTTCTAGTTTCACAAGGAATCCTATTGTGCTATCCACTCTGAAGATTTGGTTCCAGTTTAGGCGCCATTTTATGTTTTCCTCTGCATCCACTCTGATGCCCATAGTGAACAATCATCTATTCCCCCCATCTGTTGGGAATATATCCTACATGTTATGGCAAAATAAGGGCATTTAGGTATTCAGACCTTCATAAGGATGGGCACTTTGCTACTTTTTCAGACTTCCCAAAAGGTTTTAATTTACCTACATCCCATTTATTTATGTACGTTCAAATTAGACATTGTGCCTCTTCTCTTTTTTTGTGTTATCCTTCTCTCTCTATAAACCAACCATGGGAAGACCTTCTGACCTTTAAACCTCATCAGAAATTGCTAATTTCTAAGATGTATGACAAACTCATGGCTCTGGAAAACAATTTGGCTGTCGAAACTAAAAATGCTTGGGAGCGTGAGCCTGTGGTAAATTTGACAGATCAATAAGGTGGTACATAGTGTAAGCTCATCTTCTCCTTGTGTCAGGCTGCATCTTATACAGTGTTAAAGTGTTACATAGAGTCCATTTCAGCAAATCTGAAATGTATCCAAATGGTGTGGACCAGTGTGACGGATGCCACGCCTCCTCATGTAAATTTAGTCATAATTTTACTCCTCTGAAACAGAGTTACATCTTTTCCCAAACCACAGCATATGTCTTCTGACGTGGTTGTTTAGGAAATAAGAAGCTATTCACTCCATCAGTGAGAGTTGCACTCTTACAGTAAATGCAAAATTGCAGGAATTGTTTTTGTATTTAATTATAGTATGTTTACAAAGATAAATACTACATTTGAAAATGTTACATATCAATAAAATATGAAATAAAATATAATAAAATGTTTGAATTATTGAGGCAAACTTCTGATTTAATTTATTTTTGTTTACCTAAAAAACTAAAAAGTTATAAAATAAACAATTTCATGTGAAATAATTTCACTCTCCTCAAAGGAAATAGTAAGATTTTTGTTGTTCAAACTGTATAAAATCTAAAAAAAAAATAGTTTGCTGATTTTCCATCTTTTGAGTCTGTGATTAATATTGTTCTGGATTTGTTTTATTGGGATCATTCATTTAATAAAGACATATTACTTAAACAGACTAACTTTCCATTGATGTTAAAGGTCACCCTTGTCCTCAACATGCATACCTGCCAAACCATGCTCTTGCTGACTGCCCCTCTACCCAACCCCCGGCCTGCATTGTCTCTATTCAAAGTAGAAACTTCACACCTTTTTTACAGCAACACCTATAAACCTCACCAGAAATTGCTCATTTCTAAGATTTATGACAAACTCATGGCTCTGGAAAACAATTTGGCTGTCAAAACTAAAAATGCTTGGTAGCGTGAGCCTGGGGTAAATTTGACAGATCAATGATGGGATAAGGTGGTGCATAGTATGCGCTCATCTTCTCCTTGTGCCAGGCTGCAGCTTATATAGTTAAAGTGTTACATAGAGTCCATTTCAGCAAATCTAAAATCTATCCAAATGTTGTGGACCAGTGTGACAGATGCCACGCCTCCTCATGTACATTTAGTCATACGTTTTTTTATTGTCTCAGACTACATAAATTCTGGACTGCCTTTTTATGATTTTGGCGGGCAACAACTCCACATTTACTAGTTGCAATCAGAAATACTAGCCTTCACTTCCCTTCTGGCAAGACGTCATAGTTTACTTATGTGAAAATCTCCTTAACCCCCATTTACTTCTATCAGGCTTAAGGACGATATGTTTTTCCTTATATTAGAAAAAAATAAACAACAGTGAAAGGCTCTTCTAAAAAAGTCTCACAAAAATGGGAACAGATCTTTAAATTCTGTCTGTGGTCAGAAATAAGCTGCAGTGTATACATGTGTGTGTGTCAGAGAAGTGAACATTTTCTAAGGAATAATCTCCTAACTAAATAAACAAACTTTCCTCACAGGGAAATGTGATCCCTGGAACACTGTTTGAAGTTAGAAAGCTTCCTGAAAAGTTACTGTTTCACTGTTGTTTACAGCAGCAGGGCCCACAGTTTGGTTTACAAACATATTCTAGTTGGTTCCAGGTTCCTCAAAATAATATTGTTTTGATATGTGATGATATAATTGAATAACATTTTATTATAAACATTGAACTTCACAAACATGTTTTAACTTCACCTAACAATATACGATAGCTTGCCTTGTAACCTATAGAACATAATGTTGATTACAAAAAAAGCTTTGACTTCTAAACTTAAAGATGTAAAATACAAATTACTGGTTTTACTAGAAATTTCTTGCTAGACTCTCTTCACTCTTGCCGAGGTGACTACACATGGCTCTCCTCTTTCCTTGCCGCTGGAAGCTCAAACATGCACGTCACACCAGGAAATGGGCGTGTACTTAGACAGGAACAGCAAAAAGTGCAATCTGACTGGCTGTTGAGTTTATTTCTGCTTTGGCTGTTTGGTAAATCCATATCAGGACTGTTTTTTTGTTTTGTTTTTCATATCAAGCATTTATGTCAAAAGCTTATCGTCAAAATCAACGCAAGTTTTATCGCAATTAATAATTGTAATCAAATGATTGCCCAGCCCTACTCTACAGTATGACTTTAAAAGGTGTCCCTTTAAGAAAGATCCTGTTTGCAGTATGTGAAATTATCATGATCTTAAAAGGAATCAAGATGTGGTCTTGCAAATATGAGATCTCCTGTCTCTGTAAAAACTTCTAGTCTGAGAGTAAAATATAAGAGACTTGTGACAGGTTGTCTTGAGATATGAGACGTGTCAGACTTTTGCTTTGTGATGCAGTTTTGAAAATAAATAAATGTATTTCTTGATATTTACCTGCCCTCCACTCACTAAGGCAAGAGCCTGCAACAAGTTCACATCAGGCAGTCAATCTCTAAAGAGCCTCGGCAGGGAAGAATAGCCTACAGTTAATGTAAAAAATAAAGTCACAAGCCAACTATAACGTTTGTGCATATTTTTTAATGTATTCTCTGGTAAGTACTTTTATTTATTCATTTGTTAACTAGAATTCATTTAGGCTTTTTATCTTATTTCCTTACTATTGCTTTGGTAAAGTTAACACTTATTTTCCATGCCAAACAAGCCCCTTTAAATGTAATAGAAATTGCATTGCAAAGGTAAAGAAAAAAGTGCCATTTTAAAATTTGGGGCTTGAGGCTTTAGGGATTGTGCCTCAGTGACTCAGAGCAGGCGAGTGCTGTTTCTATCTGTGGCAGCCTGTGTCACTCTCTGATCGTATGCAGTGTGGGGGATGGGTACCTGTGTCTGACGACGGTCGTTAGGCCTTCAACAACAACAGCTAACTTCAATAGCCAAGATGTTATGTTGAATTCAGAGTGACTGTGACATGGGTCATTCTCCTTCCGCTGTATTGGAGAAGATACTTTGATACAAATTACATTTAAAATAGGTTGAGTACAATCAACATTTAACTTTTGTTGGAACTCAAATCCTTTAATACAATATACTCAAAAAAGGATCTTAACAAGGTAGTAAACTTGAAAAAATTTAAAATATGCAACTCTTCCTTGAAAGCTCTTTTAAGCAATAAAAGTCCACTGAAAAAGTTAAACTTTCATATATTCTAGATTCATGACACAAAGTAAAAAATGTGAGGCATTTCTTTTGTTTTAATTTGGATGGAACAAACATGGATTAAAAAAATCCAGTATCTCGACGCAAATCAAATACAATGCGCTGTAATGTAGGGATCTCAAAGTGATCTGCACAAAACAATTTTGTTTTTCGGTAAATCTTTTAGTGCCAATGCTTACAGATCAGTCATTTAGAGATGGCTACTTAATACAAATGTAGCCTACTGAAATGCAACATGATTAGACTGTTGGAAATAAACAAATAGGCCTTCAGCTGGAAAAGTACAGGTTCTAAGCACCAGTTCTAAGCACCAGTTTGATGGAAATGTTGTGATGTTTGAAAGAGTTTTTGCGGAATAGTGAATGTAAATACTTCAGGGAAGGGCTGACAGTGAATCGTGGGGGCAGCATATTCCATCGGTTCGTCTCTTCTCCACCATAAAAATATAATGTATTAGAAATGGTTCAGGTTAAATAAAGATAATACAAGCAGGAATATTTAACTGAATGAAATTGTAGTCCTTGATGTGGTACATGATCATAGAATAACTGTTGAAACAGCATGAATTCAGAGTGACAGCTGACTGAACCAAGGATGCAACTGAATAAGATAAACTTTTGTGCAACTGAATCATGGCTTAAGCAAGCCAGGATAACAGAAATATCCTAGGTAAATCTTATCTTGGTTTTGTGCAATAGGCCGCAGGAAGCACACAGTGAACTGCCAAACTGTAAACAATCATGGAAATATTCCATACTGCGATCTGTTTAGTGATTCGGTGCCATCAACAAAAAACTGTGTGTCATTTACATCTTTAGGCTATAGACTGTGAGTCATTTAAATTTTTGAGAGAGAGAGAGAGAGAGAGAGAGAGAGAGAGACACACACAGAGAGAGAGAGAGAGATAGCGAGAGAGAGAGTAAAACTACTGCCTGATTATATAGGGTTCAAAATAATAAATAAATACATCTAGACCTATACATTAAAAAGAAAAACATCACATTATTGTTGTTTTATATTGTCTAAATATGTATGTCAATGTCACGTTTTGTGGCTTGTAGCCTACAATGTGAAACATTATTTTCACTGTATTTTTGCTGCTAGACGCACAGCTCACGAGAAGAATAGGCTGGGGCTGACACACTGTTGGATGTGTGTCGCGCCAAACCGACAAGGGACAGTTGGCCCATTATCGGTCGAACATGTTACCATCAGAAGCAAAACACTCCGTTTAGACACTCCCCTCTCTTTCATCTGATCATTGAACACAGCGTTTTTACTCATCCTCACTATCAAATGTAATAGGCCTGAAGCCTATTGGCTCAGGGCTCCCAGTCAAACCAAAACTAATGTTCTTAATGATGGCAACAACAACACTTTCCCGTGATGTTAAGCTGATGGCGATTTATTAAAAAAGAAAAGAAGGAAAATGCACAGTGCTTCCTGCATTAGGGTCGGGTCCAGTGGCAGAGCAAGGACATTTTCATTGGGGTGGCCAGGATGGGGCCAGTGATAATTTTTGGGTGGCAAGCACAAGGGCTTCGGTTTCACTTCAACATAAGTGGGGGTCTGGGGGTAGTCCCCCATAAAAAAATGTGCTTCAAACATACCATTTTGTGCATTCTGGTGAATTTGGCCGGACCCAACTCGGGTCCGGCCAAATTCACACCACAAACAAACTGCAGCAGCCTGAGAGATGCACACTGAGTTTGTTCAGGTGTACTAACACGGCAGGTGTGAATACGCCCTAGCATCTCTGCCCCATTTCAACTATGTCTCTACACTATCAGTAAAGCATAACAATGCCAAAAAAATATCTTAAAAAAAAAAAATAATCCAGTTTGGTTTATTCCTCTTAAATTCATCCACGATGGAGTGTGAAAGTCGCACCATCCCAACCAACAGTGGACTTCAGTCATTAGATACAGTGGAAGTGTGGACCTTTCTCTGTGATTGTGAAATAAACAAAATAAATATAGATTGAAGACACAAGAACACTGTCAAATTGATTGAAAACCTCTTCTTATAAAGATTATTAAAGGGAATCTTGAGGGACTGAATTACTCTAAAGGTCTAGGCCTCTAATGGCGCTTTTCCACCGCATGGTATCAGCTCGACTCGACTCGACTCGACTCGCATTTTTGGCTTTTCCACCGCAATTTCATGGTACCTGGTACCACGTAGCGGCTGCTTTTTTGGTATCGCCTCGCTCTAGGGTCCAAGCGAGCTGAGCCGATGCTAAAAGGTGACGTCGGCAGACGGCCGGCCACTGATTGGCCAGAGACTATTGTCTGGCCAATCAGTGGCCAGAGACTACCGGCTTCATTCTGTTGTTTATTCTCCCCAACTCTCCGGGACTTTTGAGTGTATTTCCGCCGCGTGCAGCCTTCTCTGGCTCTCTTTCATTTGATTTGCATCACAGATCCGAATTTATTTTCCATATATTCGCTAAGCTCACCCAGTGTTGGTTGTTGGGGAAGTTACTTACATACGAGAGGAGACATGTAGGGCAGCTAGCAGCTAGGCTAAATAGTAGCCAGCTGGGACAGACATGATACCGAGCGATTACATTACAAGCCTCGGACTGAACTGATTACCTCAATAAAATATTCAGGCTGAGACACGGCTTGCATTTGAAAACACGTATCCTGAAACAAGCACTAAACAGTCAACTTTATCATGCCCGTGTTTACGTGCATAGGGATGTACGTGACGCATCCCTACAGCTGACTGTGTGGCAGAGTCACACATCGGGACAACAACCATCCCTCTTAATGGCCCGTAGCAATATTCTTCTACTTCTTTTAGCAAACAGATACAAGGGGGTATTTCTTAAAAAAAATTCATCCGTGTTTTTGGCGGTTGGTTCAGTTAATAGTGCAACAACTGCTCGTAATTTCTGCTTTGCTACTTTGCTCCGGAGTAGGCTTTCAGCCCCTTACGACGACCCCGCCCACGTTCAGCAGGTACTATTTGCGGTGGAAAACGACCCGTGCTGCTACCAAACCAAGTTGAGTCGAGTCGAGTCGAGCTACATGTGCGGTGGAAAAGCGCCATAAAATGTTCTGATTGTAAAATTATAGTCTGATGATCAATCTGTTTTTGCAATTAATTAAAATACAAATACCGTATCTTTCTCTTTTAACTTGTCACACATAGTCTGACAGGAGAGAGTAGACAGAGAACCAAATTGGCAGCTGAACTGTCTTCACATACTGCAGGCTTTGGGTAGCTGTTCAGCCAGGTCTGAGATGGTCCAGAGACAATCTCCTTAACTCTCCGTTACATTTGGAGAATGTAGTACTGCAGGTAGGGTCAATTAGTATTACACCCATAAGACATTTTAGACCACATTGATATTATTATTTTCCCCTTGAGAATGATCCAGTTTGGCTTATTCCTTTTAAATTCATCCATGATGGAGTGTGAAAGTCGCACGATCCCAACCAAGAGTGGACTCCAGTCATTAGATACAGTGGAAGTGTGGACCTTTCTATGTGATTGTGAAATAAACAAAATAAATATAGATTGAAGACACAAGTACACTGTCAAATTGATTGAAAACCTCTTCTTATAAAGATTAATAAAGGGAATTTTGAAAATAAAGAAATAATCCAGTTTGGTTTATTCCTTTTAAATTTATCCACGATGGAGTGTGAAAGTCGCACCATTCCAACCAAGAGTGGACTCCAGTCATTAGATACAGTGGAAGTGTGGCCCTTTCTCTGTGATTGTGAAATAAACAAAATAAATGTAGATTGAAGACACAAGAACACTGTCAAATTGATTGAAAACCTCTTCTTATAAAGATTAGTAGTAAAGGGAATTTTGAGGGACTGGACTATTCTAAAGGTCTTGACCTATAAAATGTTCTGATAATAAATAATAGTCTGATGATCAATTTTTTTTTTGCAATGAATTCAAATACAAAGAACATACCTTTCTCTTTTAATCTGCCACACATGAGTAGTCTGACAGTGGAGAGTAGACAGAGAATCACATTGGCAAGAAAATAAAGGATCTTACTGCTGATCTTTTTTCCCATGTTTGTTTATATCTATCTTTCGTCCTTTTTAAAACTTTTATTAACACTTCAACTCAACATATATATTTAGTTTCAAAAACAAAATACAAATCTATTTTCAAGAGATTGGTGTCTTCAGTAAGCCTGTCAACAGCTCTTCACAGCCTGAAAGACTCCCTGGGGCTGAGACCATTCAGACAATAGAGGAGTGTTTAAACGACGTGTGTGAATGGGCCAGGTCAGGGCAGACAGAGGCTGTCCCAGATATGAAATTAACACTCACACACTTCCAAGTCCACTGTTGGCAAAAGTTATGAAAATTTACCAGAAGGTATTATACATGTTTTTAAGATGATTTAAAGCATGTCCAAGAGGGGACTTGAAAAATGTCCCCTGTTAGTTTTGGAGTCCACTGTTAGTGGATGTGTTACGATCTCAGGTTCCCTGTTGGATAGGTCGGCTCACTCACACACACTCACACACACACACACACACTCCCTCTCCCTCTCTTTCACTCTCTCCCCCCCCTCTCTCTCTTTCTCTCTCCCCCTCTCTCTCCCCCTCTCTCTCTCTCTCTCTCCCCTCTGCCTCCCCTCTCCCCCCTCTCTCTCTCTCTCCCTCCCTCTCTCTCCCCCCCTCTCTCTCTCTCTCTCTCTCTCCCCCCTCTCTCTTTCTCTCTCCCTCTCTGCCTCCCCTCTCCCCTCTCTCTCTCTCTCCCCCCCCTCTCTCTCTCTCTCTCCCTCTATCAAGTAACAAGGTCTTTATCATCAGCTGGAATATAAACTGCATCTAACAGATTCATAACAGTCTGAGTCTTGTCTTCTTTATATTGTAAATGTTCCAAAAATGGAGGTGGATATTTGTCCGGAACGCAACCTTAGTTTTCCCTGGTGGAGACGAGACGGTGTGGATCCTCTGGCAGCATCTGAAGTCTTCCTGCATCCACACTATTCACACTTTACTTTAGTATTACCATGTAATCACCTGGTCAACGATCAAACTCCTTCGTGATTTTTCTCTACTTATGACATCTATTGCAGCATGTCCGTCCTGGGAGAGGGATCCCTCACTCTGTCCACTCTCCCTGAGATTTCTTCAAATTGTTTAATCCCGGTAAAGGGTTTTTTTACTGGGAGTTTTTTCTCAGCCGAGCTAAGGGTGTAAGGGCAGAGGGATAGATAGATAGATAGATAGATAGATAGATAGATAGATAGATAGATAGATAGATAGATAGATAGATAGATAGATAGATAGATAGATAGATAGATAGATAGATAGATAGATAGATAGATAGATAGATAGATAGATAGATAGATAGATAGGTAGATAAGGGCAAAAAATGGAGGTGGATATTGTTGACCATGTTATAGCATTTGAGTCATTTTTAAAACAGCCTACCCAACAGGTTTGAAAACAAAGGGGTTCAACCATAGCTAGCAACATACCAGTTTACAGAGCCTAGGCTGTGGATTTTTATTGTGTGTGTGCGTGCATGTGCGTGCATGTGGGGTGAGTGAGTGAGTGAGTGAGTGAGTGAGTGCAGGGGTTGACACTAAGGTTTCAAATGCACTTGCCCATAGGGCAAGTACAGGTAATGTTTTACTTGCCCGAATGTTGTGTTCACTTGCCCAAAAAAAACTAAAAAACTGTTAAACAATGATATATACAGTATAGGCTAATTGAATTATACATTTTAGCGATCTCTTATCTCTTAAATGCAAACACTGCTTACTAGTCTCATCCTGACCACATAAAACAAACAACAATTCATATAAGCCTAGATATCATGACATCACACACTACACCAAGCGCTTGGTCCTGCTGAAGCATCGTGAAAGGGCCTCTTTTTGCCATGCACCTTGCCCAGGGGCTCAGAAAACTCAGTCTAGCTCAGAGTCAAGCTGAATGTTAGCTTCCACAGAAAAATTTTACTTATTTAAAACGGTCACATTGTGCCAAAAAGTGATCGTGTGCCATAAAATTATTAAAGTCCACCATGTTAAAGCTATTGCCCAGTTATACTGTAAGTAGGGAGGGGGATCATTAATTTTCTATTCTATATTGATACCATTATAAAGACTCCACAATCCAAATCTTTATCGATACCTTTCTATTATTTTGTTTAAAGAGAACTGTTATTATTGCTTTAATTGCTTACAAGATGAGCAGAGCTCAGGATAGGACTTTAAGCAGGTCATAATTCGATATTTAGGCCTACTATTTAGTTTATATTGCTGGGAAAACAAGTTTTTTACCCAAACTGTAGGCTATTATTCAAGCTTTCCGCAAAAAACTCAAATTTCTTATTTTCTTGATGTTACATTTGAACACATCATGATGTCATTTTATTGACCTTTGCCTAATAATCATTTTACTGAGCCGACCTGAACACATCACATTTGAACCGTTTGCGATTTAATCTGCAGGTCTTATCCTGCAGATTTTAATATGGATTTAAAAACTATCCGATTTTTTAACTGCGGGACTTGTCACTTGCTACAGTCTCTCGTCTGTTGATCACCGCTGCATTGATTGAATCATGAGACGGTGCCGAGCCCGTCTGCAGCTGCAGCGGCTCAGCAGACAAGACTTTTTTTTTTTTTTGAGACGGAGCGGGTGGAAGGACTTTCTTCAAAGACAGTCAAAGGTAGAACACTTTTACAGTCCATGATGCGGTCCAGTGATGGAATAATAGGCTGAAGTAGGCCTAATTAGATGAAGATGACCCGACTCGATATTTAAAATTACATAATGTGACCTAGCCTACTGGACTCCATAGCGGTATCAAACGTTATTG
>CASHTC010000919.1:12500-14123 GCA_949357725.1 Hyperoplus immaculatus | reverse complement strand
CACACACACCACACACACACACACACACGCACACACAGGTACTCACACCACACACACACGCACACACACGAAGACTCACACTCACTCACACTCTGATTCACACACACACACACACACACACACACAGGCACTCACACCACACACACACACACACACACACACATGCACACACCGGCCCTGTGCACCTGCTCTCGAATGTTCACACCTACCACCTTCACTGACATATCGTCTGATGTGAGTTATGTCTTTCTATGACCGCTGGCTCGTCTAGCTGTCTAAGTTCTGTCCCTTATGCTCAGACAGACAGACAGACCCCCACACACCCCACAAACACACACACACACACACACACACACACCTTCTCTCGACTTGTCTAACTGTCTAGCTCTGTCCCTTATGCAGACAGACAGACACACACACACACACACACACACACACACACACACACACACACACACACACACCAAACACACACACACACACACTTATTCTCTTAGTTCTTCTAACTGTCCCTTATGCTCAGACACAGACAGACAGACAAACAGACAGATGGACACACACACAAACGCAACATACACACACACGAACACAAGCTGCAGGATAAAAACTAAAGTGGACACACACCACACACACACACACACACACACACACACACATCTTCTCTCTGCTCATCTAGCTGTCTATGCTTTGTCCCTTATGCTCTGATGGCCTTTGTTTTGCTGTAGAACAATGGACCCAGCTGTTTGTGTTTTGATTTGTACGATATTCTGTCTGTCTGATTCGCCGCACAAATGAGAGGGGGATTGGGACTATACATTAAACGTACTACACAGCCTAGGCTCTGTAATCTGGTATGTTAACACACGGGGCCCACTGTAGCTATAGCAACATGCCAACATGTTTACAGAACCTAGGGACTATAACTTAAAAGGTGGGGTCAGTGATTCTGGAGAACGCTCATTGTCAAAATTCCCCTTTTTCGGTCAAAATCAGTGAATATCTCCTCATGATCCGCTACCTGTCTGTACTGCGTGTGTGTGTGGGTGTGCGCGCGCCGCAAAAAAATAAATCAGGTGTTACTTATACTACACAGCCTAGGCTCTGTAAACTGGTATGTTACTGAAACAATGGTTATGGCAACAAAGGGGGGACCATTGTATCTATAGCAACATGCCCGTTTACAGAACCTAGGCTGTGTATTAACACTCACAGTACGTACAGGTAGCGGATCATGAGGAGATTTTCACTGATTTTGACCAAAAAAGGGGAATTTTGACAATGAGCGTTCTCCAGAATCTCCATGTCTCCACCTGTTAAGTGATAGTCCCTAGGTTCTGTAAACATGTTGGCATGTTGCTATAGCTACAGTGGGCCCCGTGTGTTAACATACCAGATTACAGAGCCTAGGCTGTGTAGTACGTTTAATGTATAGTCCCAGTCCCCCTCTCTGTGTGCCTATCTCTCTGCACAGACACATTTGTGCGGCGAATCAGACAGACAGAATATCATACAAATCAAAACACAAACAGCTTTTGACAACAACAAGCGTTCTCCAGAATCACTGACTACACCTTTACCAACCATATTACAGCAAGCCATAACAGTTTCAATGTTAACACTAAT
>CASHTC010000919.1:0-7500 GCA_949357725.1 Hyperoplus immaculatus | reverse complement strand
ACACACACACCCTCCCACACACTCACCCCTCCTCCCCCACACACACACACACACACACGTATTGATACATACTTCTCTTTCCGTCCGGGTCTGCGTGCACCTTGCGGACCAGGAAGCCGTTCTTATAGAGGTGTGACCCTGAAGGCTCCGTGTCATCCGATAGGTCTTTGGTGCTAGACCCCTCCCGCCTCAGGTCTTTGGGTGCGTTTGATTCGTTTAGAGTGTCACCCAGCTCTGAGAAAGACTTACGTAGCTCCTCCTCGTCACTATGGATACAACAAGGCAAAGGCAAGGTAAGGCAAGTGTGTGTGTGTGTGTGTGTGTGTGTGTGTGTGTGTGTGTGTGTCTTGAATTGTGCTATATAAACCAACGTACATGGAAATAACAGTAAATTATCTGTTTATGTTTATGTGAATTCAGAGTGTAATACAGCTTATTACAAATGACATAAAACAAACACACTTTCTCTCTCTCTCTCACACACACACACACACACACACTCAGACACACACACAAACACTCAGACACACACACACACACACACACACTACAAATGACATAACTGCGAAACAATATGTGTATTTATTCCTGTAGTTGTATGATCCTCAGTGTGTGTAATCTCGTTCTCAGCTCAATAATCCGTCACAATGTCACGCTGCGCCTCCCGCCGCGTGCTTAACGAGATTTGTCAAATTAGGATTTTATGAAAAGCGCTTTAGGGCAAACGTTACTGTGAGTGTGTGTGTGTGTGTGTGTGTGTGTGTGTGTGTGTGTGTGTGTGTGTGTGTGTGTGTGTGTGTGTGTGTCTTGCTGAGGTATAAGGCAGGTTTATTTTCTATAGACCAGTTCAGACTCAAGTCCATTCAAAGTGCTTTACAGGGGCATGAAATACACCAAGATTAGACATTAGAAAATGCATTTAAGAGATAGTAAAAAGATTCAAGATTAGACAGTAAACATTTAGACAGCGATGTGGAATGGCTGCAATGAAAATGACCTGACTGACTATATAGTTATTTTCCATATAGTCTATTTAACTGAATTACTTGTCCATAGTTTCAAAGTAATTTTAAAATATTGGGGAATCTGTATTCACAAAGCCAAATAGAATGTATTAGTATAAAACAGCTAAATGTACCTGTGAAAATACACTTGTTACCTCACCGGGCACCACACACTCAAAAGTTCATATTAAAATAGAATAATGGGCCGGATACCAAACCCCACACACACACACACACGGAGGTACCCTCGCAGACATGTATGCTCACACGTAGGCACGCACCCACTCACACAATAGCTCGCAAGCACGCATGCACCCAAGCACGCACACTCTCACTCACTCACTCTCTCACTCACTCGCTGGTACGCACGCATATGCACACAAACACACACAAGCACACACTTTCTCTTTCTCACTGTCACACTCACACTCACTCTCTCTTTCGCTCTCACACAGACACACACACACACACACAGTTTATCTCTCTATCGCTCTCTCACATACACACACACACACACACACACTCGCTCTCTCTCTCTCTCTCACACACACACACACACACACGTTCTATGAGTAACCAAAAGCACAGAACATACAGTAGTTAACCCCGTGTGGGAGCGAAAGAGAGAGAGAGAGAAGAGAGAGAGAGAGAGAGAGAGAGAGAGAGAGAGAGAGAGAGAGAGAGAGAGAGAGAGAGAGAGAGAGAGAGAAAGGGGGGCACAGATTGAACCAATGAGCACGTAGCCTGTTGCCTGGTAACTGGATTCCCTTTTTACACATGTACAAAGCGGAGAGGGGGATGGATGGGTGGATGGATGGATGGATGGGTGGAGGAGAAAAAGACAAAGATGATGCTTCTCTGATGCAAGAATGGAATCCACAATAATATGAGATAGAAAGTCGAGACACTGTAGATGAATAGGATTTATTTTTTTTACCTAATAATAAATCATCATGAAACTTTGCCAGTTGATTACTGACATTAAAACTGTTATTTTTTGTACTATAAGTTTTTACAGAAATGATTGAATAAATATGCTAATGAGGCAATATCTATCCAATCTAACTAAATATGCAATCATTGTTATCTGCTTGAAATCCCACAAATCTAGATGTTGGATAAAGCCAGAGTTAAAATCTGTATTTAATTTAAATTTATTTTTTTATTTATTTATTTTTTATAGTGTAGAGACAGAGTTGAAATGGGGCAGAGAGGGGAGTGACATGCAGGGCTGGAATCGAACCCGGGTCTGCTGCTGGGCCCGGCCCGGGGGGGGGGGGGGGAGGGGGGGGGGGTGGTGGGAGGGGGGTGGCCCTACCAACTGAGCTAAGGGCGCCCCTGTATTTAATTTTTACAACATATTAGTGTCCAAGGTTTCTACAGAACAGATTTTGGATACAGTTTTTTGAATTTTTTTTATAAATCAAATAAAACTATGTAAAGGTCTTTAAAAAATGCATTTTCAGCATGTTTTAAAGAAGAAAATGTCTCATAAATCAGACAGTGAACAACATATGAACAAATCCCTCTGTAATAACCTTCAGAATAGTGCTGAGAATGATTATGGAAAGTTTAGTTGATGTAAGTGCTTTAGAAGTTGAGATTTCTGGTTCAAAGTATTGAGAAAGACTGATGTTGAGATAATGTCTGATAAAGATGGTTGTATAGGAGAAATATACAGACGCTAACAGACAAGGTTTAGTCAAATAAACACCTGAATGTACATGTTGGACCTTTGATTTATACTAGTATGAAATAAGACATGTTATGGCTGGACAAGTTGGCGAGATGAAAGCAATACACACACACACACACACACACACACACACACACACACACACACACACACACACACACACACACACACACACACACACACACACACACAGCACTGCATTCTGGGTCGTTTGTTGCTGCATCAAAAGACAATTGTAACAGATTTTCACCTGTGACAAAAAAAAAATCTTAGCACAGTGAAGTGAAAGAGGACATTCACACACACACACACACACATATGAACTCACACACACACACACACACACACACACACACACGAACACACACACACACACATTAACTCACTCACACAGTTTACCTTTAGACTATATCATCCATAAATCCCTGCTGTTATATGTCATGTGCAAAAATGTATCATACATTATACAATACGAAAAATATTATTTTTTATTTTTCTCGATACTTTTTACAGACTTAAAGGGGCAGTGTGTAGAATTTATGGTAATGTAATCTGTTCCAGACGTGTGTCCAGCTGTTAAATGTCATCTGTAGTGAGTGGAGAGAGAGAGAGTGTGTGTGTGTGTGTGTGTGTGTGTGTGTGTGTGTGTGTGTGTGTGTGTGTGTGTGTGTGTGTGTGTGTGTGTGTGTGTGTAATGTGGGTGAGAGGTGGCTGCAGCAGACAAAGGTAAGAAGGGATGACTGGGCCCTTTAGATGATGAGGAGGAGAGAGAGAGGGAAATAAAAGAATAATAGACCACATGGGGATTCTCTCTCTCTCTCTCTATCTTTCTCACTCTCTCTCTATCCAACTCTCTCTCTCCATCTCTCTATCCAACTCTCTCTCTCTCTCTCTATGGTGAAATTGTATTGGTGTTTCGTTCTACCTGTTTATTTATAACATGAAACTGTTTTCATGTACATTTTTAAATGTATGTGCGCGCTGTTATCTATCTATCTATCTATCTATCCATCTATCCATCCATCCATCTATCTATCTATCCATCCATCCATCCATCTATCCATCCATATATCTACTTGTTGCGTCTCTCTTTCCACCACCAGCACTCTCGCTCTGCTCTCCACCCACGCTGTTCAACGAGGAAGCACGTGTCTGTGTGTGTGTGTGTGTGTGTGTGTGTGTGTGTGTGTGCGTGTGTGTGTGTGTGTGTGCGTGTGTGTGTCAGTGAAAACATGTGGGTGCATCCAACTGCTTCGTCAAGAGTTGGCACGTGCGTGTCTCTCTCTGTGTGGGTGTGAGATAACATCTATCGCTGCGATTTTTCTAGCAATTTACACACTGAAGGTTTACTGTGCGCCCACACACACACACACACACAAACACACACACAAACACACAAACACATATGCTGTAGCAAGATTGTGTGTGTGTGTGTGTGTGTGTGTGTGTTTCTGTGTACCTGTGTGTATGTGTGCGTGTGTGGGCACTAGGTACATTTTAAACATATTGATATATTTAACCGAAACGCCTTATGTGATCATATGATGATACAATCTTGCTACAGTACGTGTGTGTGTGTGTGTGTGTGTGTGTGTGTGTGTGTGTTGTGTGTGTGTGTGTGTGTGTGTGTGTGTGTGTGTGTGTGTTTATGTGTGTGTGTGTGTTTAAAGGTGCTTTGAGGAACTTTCAGTTTGTGTTAACTCTAGCGCCCCCCTTTGGACAAAAGCGGTAGTGTTTTTACTACGCCAGCTGTTGTCTCCTGGGTGAGCGTATACCCATGACAAAGGCAGTCAGAAAAACTATATAAAAACAACATTCTTTTCCCCGATGGTCTCGTTTGCTGTTACATGTAATTCATGATCATCAGAGGAAAACATGAGACTGTTTCAGAAATATTTAAAAGTTCCTCGTAGCACCTTTAAATAGCCGTTTATATGATTGTCAGTGGAGATGTTTGAACTGGGTCTGGCTGCCTCTCTGAGCCTCTGTCCACTGTGTGTGTGTGTGTGTGTGTGTGTGGGTGTGTGTGTGCGCGTGTGTGTGTGTGTCCACTTTAGTTTTTATCCTGCAGCTTCGACTGCGGCTGCTGGGGCTATTTTAGGAGCGTTGGTGGGAGGCTGCGGTCACACCTTATGCACATGGATGCAGGTAGAAGGGCATTTAAACCTAGTTACCTCTGTTTTTCTCTATAGCTAGCCCACTCATTGTGCTGTGTTTTAATGTGTGTGTGTGTGTGTGTGTGTGTGTGTGTGTGTGTGTGTGTGTGTGTGTGTGTGTGTGTGTGTATGCTTTTGTGTGTGTGCTTCAAGCTTTTTAGCGCAAAAAAACAACTTGCGTAAAAACACAAACAAATACAATTCCTTCGAACATTTTGTACAGCAAATGTATTTCTGTTAGCGTCACCCTGTGTGCGTGTGTGTGTGTGTGTGTGTGTGTGTGTGTGTGTGTGTGCTGCCCGAGAGAGAGAACACATAACAGGGAGGATGAGAGAGAGAGAGCAATGCGGTAACTATGGAGTCGTATCCATGGTGCCGTAACCATAGCAACTATGCACAGGGAAAAAAAAAGCCAGCGACATAATTGGCATCTCCAGAATAGCAACACACAAACACAGACACACAGACACACACACACACACACACTAATGTTTCCTTCACATGCCAGACAACAGACAAAACACACACACGCACTCACACACACAGAAAAAAAAACACACACACACACACACACACACTAGACACACGCACTCACACACACACACACACACACACACACGTCATTATTAAGGACGCTAACAAGTTAATCAATACCTCTTATTGTTTCCAAACCCTTCAGTCAGGACAGACAGCTTGTGTGTGTGTGTGTGTGTGTGTGTGTGTGTGTGTGTGTGTGTGTGTGTGTGTGTGTGTGTGTGTGTGTGTGTGTGTCAGAGGAGGAGACTCACAGTGTCCATTGCAGCTTTCGATTCTTGATTGAGTTGTAGAGAGCCTATAGCGGGGGAAAAGAAAATCACATTTTCAGACAAATATAGTCAGCTATTGTAAGACTTAGATCAATAAACACAAGGGTAAAAGGTATATTTTGTAAGGTGTGTGTGTGTGTGTGTGTGTGTGTGTGTGTGTGTGTGTGTGTGTGTGTGTGTGTGTGTGTGTGTGTGTATGTGTGTGTGTTTGTGTGTGTGTGTCTGTCTGTCTGTGTACGTGTGTGTGTGTGTGTGTGTGTGTGTGTAAGCTACACAATAAGCAAGGCTGCATGGCTTCATTCATGCCATCCCCCATTCACGTTACTCACACTGCCCTTTGCATCAGCTTAAAGGTGGAGTCAGTGATTCTGGAGAACGCTTGTTGTCAAAATCACTTTGTCAAAATCAGTGAATATCTCCTCACGATCCGATACCTGTATGTAGTGTGTGTGTGTGTGTGTGTGTGTGTGTGTGTGCTAAAAAAAAAATCTATTATTATTACTACACAGCCTAGGATCCGTAAATTGACACTTAAAACACATGGTATGTAAACAAAGGGGGCCCATCGTAGCAACTACCTATAGCAACATGCCCATTCTAGTTTACAGAGCCTTAGCTGTAAAATAATAGTGGATTTCATTTTCAGCACACACACACACACACACACACACAGTACACACACACACACAGTACACTAGCTGAATCCATCATTCGACCATCAAACCACAACACACCACTTTCGAAGCCATTACCTTTCAAAGCCGTGACCTAACACACAAATCAATCAGCTGATAAATAATTTAAGGAATCGACGTAAACTCATCGACCCAACAGGAAAGAACATTTAATTACAGCTCTGGAACAAACACTTGAATTCATACCTGCAACACTCACTCATCCGGTTACTTTTCCTAAATGGTAAAATGGTAAATGGACTCCACGTTTAGATCGCTTTTCCCTGGGTTTTTTTCACAGACCCAAAGCGCTTTACATTGTTTTGTACACATTCACCCATTCACACACACATTCATACACCGATAGCAGCAGCAGCTACTACGCAGGGTGCAAGCTAACTATCAGGAGACATTTAGGGTTCAGTGTCTCTTTGCCCAGGGACACTTGGACATGTGGCGGGGGAGACGGGGGATCGAACCTCCGACCCTGTAACCCAGTGGACGACCGCCCTACACACTTCACCACAGCCGCCCAATGTTATCTATCTATCTATCTATCTATCTATCTATCTATCTATCTATCTATCTATCTATCTATCTATCTATCTATCTATCCCTCCATCCCTCCATCCATCATAAACTGTATAAATAATCATGCATCAGCTCTTTAGTTTAGTTAGTACATAATAAACTTCTTAAAACAGAATATGTTGAATTTTTCGTGAGATCAGAAACAACTTACAAATTCTCTGTTAATATTTGATGTGGACCAGGATTTCTGTTTGTGCTACAGAAGCAAAATTCTTTCCACTTTGTAATTGGGCGACTGGCGGCTCAGCTGTGCTTCTGTCCGCGTGATTATTCTAATGTGTGATCGCATTTAGTTTGGAAACACACTTTGAATAGTAGAGTGAGTGTATTGAAAAACCTAAATCTTTATATCTCTCTCTCTCTCCATCTCCCTCTCTCTCTCTCTGTCTCTCACTACCTCTCTTTCTCCTTATCCCTCTCTCCCCCTCTCTCTTACTCTCTCTCTCTCCCCCTCCCCCTTTTCTCCCTCCCTCTTACTCCCTCTCTCCCCCTCCCTCCTCCCTCCCTCTTACTCTCTCTCTCTCTCTCTCTCTCTCTTTCTCCTTGTCCCTCTCTCCCTCTCCCTCTTACTCT
>CASHTC010000917.1:32500-37500 GCA_949357725.1 Hyperoplus immaculatus | reverse complement strand
CAAATCTAAAGGGAATATCTATACTGTTACAGTATAGATATTCCCTTTAGATATGGTTATTTTTCTAATACAGGTATTAAAATTATTGACACTAAATTATGAAGAAAAAAAAGTGTGTGCAGGGCCAGTGAAAATATACAAGGGGCCAGTAAAACTCGGATCCACTGGCCCGGCGGGCCAGTAGGAAAAAAAAGTTATGTTGAACCCTGGAGATAGAGAGAGAGAGAGATATGTAGGTTCAGTGTTAAAGATGGAGTCAGTGATTCTGGAGAACACTTGTTGTATATATACTATATACTTTGTGTACGTTATTGCATCTTTACGTTGCGTTATTCTATTAAAATTTAAGATATTTTATTGCGTTAACATAATATTGTACAAACATTTATTCTGTGTTTATTTGACTGTGTGCGTGTGTGTGTGTGTCTGTGTCTGTGCGTGTGTGTGTGTCTGTGTCTGTGTGTGTGTGTGTGTGTGTATGTGTCTGTGTGTGTGTGTATGTGTGAGTGTGTGTGTGTGTGTGTGTGTGTGTGTGTGTGTGTGTGTGTGTGTGTGTGTGTGTGTGTGTGTAGGATTTCCTGCTACCGATAGTAAAGGATCGTCAGTTCCTTCACTTCTTCCACAAGAAAGTTTCTGAGCAGAAATTTGATCTTCAAAAATATAATGAACTGAAAGAGGAGCTGGCAAAGGTGATGAACACACACACACAAACACACTCACTCACTCACTCACTCACTCACTCACTCACTCACTCACTCACTCATTTTTATTCATCGATTTATTTTTTTTTATTTTTTTGATGATTTAATAAATTTCGTATTTATTTAATTTTTAACTATTCTTTTTATGTATGATTTTTTATTTTATTCATATCCATAATTTTTTTGCATGTCCTGCCGAAAACCAATAATTATAAAGTTACATTTTTCTTTTTATAAGTTCTAACCATAGATAGTTAAACAGACAGACAGACAGAGAGACAGACAGATAGTTAGAGAGCCGGACAGACAGACAGACAGACAGACAGACAGACAGACAGACAGACAGACAGACAGACAAGCAGACAGGCAGACATACAGACAGACAGGCAGAGAGACAGACAGACAGACAGGCAGACAGACAGACAGACAGACAGACAGGCAGGCAGACAGACAGACAAACAGACAGACAGGCAGACAGGCAGGCAGGCAGGCAGGCAGGCAGGCAGACAGATACTAATCATTTATAAATTCTACCCTGTGCAGGTGGAAGGCGACCTGAGCACGTTGAGGAAAGACATTCTGCATCAGTGAGACCAAATCCTCTCTGACATCAAATGTCATTTTTGCACATTTTTGTGTATTTGTATCTGTTTACCGTTTTTGTCACCTGGCTATGGGACTACAGGTGTAAATTAGCATCTCAGCTAAATGCTCATACCCGGCATGTTTACGTTTTTTGTATTTTTGATACTGATGTTAATTAACATGCTCTGTCCCAAATAAACAAATAAAATAAATTTAAAAGCGAAAATTAAAATACTCTAAATTACATCTCCATTGTCTTCATGTATCAAAAAATTAAAAATAAATGGAAAATGTCTTGTTTATTTTCTTTATTTTTTTTATATTTTATTAATGCCTTAAAGGAATACTTCACCCATACGGAACCGGCGTTCTATCATTATAAAATCACTATTATAATATAATGAATGAGGTTTTTCTTCCCTCAGTCTTCCCTCTGTCTTCCCTTGGCCCAGCTGTCCTGTTAATCCTAACCCTACCTTTTTCTTACTGTGTTGTCACAGTAAGAAAAATGTAGGGTTAGACAGTGAGACCATAAAACACTCTTTCTGCTTTTTCTCAGGCTACGATGAACCAATTAAATTTTTTTTGCACATTTATACTAAATAGGATCTCAGAGTTCAATACACCTTCATATTCCCACCGGTGAAGTAGGTCTTTAATATCAATAACAAATTAACATTTAATGTCTGCTAAAATTAATTTTCATTTGTGTACTTATTTTTGATTATTCCTTTCGTACTTGGGGCCGTTCACAGTGGATACATTTTTATAATACAAGTTGTAGAATTGCTTTTCTTTGGTTGAAATACAAGTTCGCCACTGGGGGCAATAAAAGTTACAAACTATATTTGTTGAAGTCATACCTTTCTTCTGTCATGGCCAATTGCACTTTTTTAATGACAAAAGTGAAAATGTAAATACAATTAAATTGTATAATTCAAAGTTATGTCAAAAAAAAATATCAAAATCCATTTTTCTTTTGTACTTTTTTTAATGACTGATTTAACACTAGGGACCGTATACATTACATGTGTTTTTCATAATGTACAAGTTGTAGAAATCACATAATTCTTTGGTGGAATTAATGTAAAATCTCCACTAGGCACAATGCAGTTTGTCACTAGGGGCAAGAAAAGTTTGTAACTATAGTTGTTGAACTCTTTTGCCGGATCAGGAGTTGAAGCGAGTGACTGCGGGCCATCCCGTGTGATGTCTGATCCACTCAAAGTAATGGGCAACCTGTCAGGGAAACAGAAAGAATGTATATTAATGTTGTAAGTTTTTACAATTTTTGATTAACAAAAGAGTATTATCGAGAAATAACGGAACCGTAGAATGCTGTGATTGACCAATCAGTGTGATGACAAAGGATGCTCTCAAACAACAAAACACCTATAAACAAGAACATGCCTAATTAAAAATAAATAAATCAAAGGGTCTAAAATGTTATCTTTGTATTTGTAATGGCCATTTGTCCTCAATAAAACAATAACGTGAAAATAAAGAAATCAAACAAAAACAAACTCTGAATCGCAAAATCTTTTCAGTGAGAACGTTGAACACTAACAGAGCGAGGTACATGACAAATAAGTGTAAAAAAGTAATTTAAAAGAATTAGTATTGCAAGATCCCGCAAAATATTTTTTTTTTAGAATTTGCGAGACTTATAAAGAAAGTTTTGTGAGATATTTCATCCGTGACAATTTTTTCCTTCCATGCGGGGCTCCGTAGACATTATTATGTTGTAAAGGATTAAATAAAGATTTTTTTAACTTTGGCAGAGACAGACAGACAGACAGACAGACAGACAGACAGACAGGTACCTGAGTGTAGACCCCCGGGTACCCAGGTTGTCCACACTTCTCTCCCCAGCTGACGATTCCCCACAGATACGACACGCCCATCTCATCCTCACACACCAACGGACCGCCGCTGTCCCCCTGACACGAGTCCACACTGCCATCAAGGTCCCCTGGAGACGGATAGACAGGTACACACACAGGGGAAACACACACACACACACACAGAGGGAGAGAGAGAGAGAGACACACACACACACACACACACACACACACAGAGGGAGAGAGAGAGAGACACACACACACACACAGGGAGAGAGAGACATACACACACACACACACACGCACACACACAGAGGGAGAGAGCGAGACACACACATACACACAGAGGGAGAGAGAGACACACACACACACACACACACACACATAGAGGGAGAGAGCGAGACTCACACACACACATAGAGGGAGAGAGAGAGAGACACAGAGAGAGAGAGAGAGACACACACACACACACACACAATTGTCATTTTTCTATATGGGGACTTCCAAATTGTCCCCAAGAGGAAGGTACGTCCCCACAATATGAAATACCCGCCCACACAGACACACACACACACAGACACACACACACACACAGACACACACACACACACACACACACACACACCTACACACACACACACACCTACACACACACACACACACACCTACACACACACACACACACACACACACACACCTACACACACACACACACACACACACACACACACACACACACACACACACACACACACACACACACACACACACCTACACACACACACACACACACACACACACACCTACCTGCACACATCATTCCTGGTTTGAATCGACCTTCGTAGAACTTCCCACAGTCATCGATAAGGGACACGTTTGCCCAGAGCAAAACTTTGGCAGCTCTTCCATCTGTGAAGAAAGAAAGAAAGATAGATAGATAGATAGATAGATAGATAGATAGATAGATAGATAGATAGATAGATAGATAGATAGATAGATAGATAGATAGATAGATAGATAGATAGATAGATAGATAGATAGATAGATAGATCGACAGAAAATTATTGGCGGATATCTTGAAATCAAAAGATAAAAGTAGAAATTACATGTGCTCTATGGAACTTTAAATTTTTGTTAATTCCAGCGCCCTCCTTTGGACAAAAGCGGTAGTGTTTTTACCACGCCAGCTGTTGTTCCTGGGTGAGCGTATACCCATGACAAAGGCATTAAGAAAAACTATATAAAAACAGCATTCTTTGCACTGATGGTCTCGTTTGCTGTTACATGTATTTTATGATCATCAGAGGAAAAATGAGACTGTTTCAGAAATATTTAAAAGTTCCTTGTTGCTACTTCAATTATCTCGTCACACACACACACACACACACACACACACACACACACACACACACACACACACACACACACACACACACACACACACACAGTACCTGCGGTGCGGCCCCAGCCTGATATAGAGCAGGTATGGTTGGGGTTGAACAGGTGGACGGACCAGGGGACACACACAGCGCTCACCGCAGGATTATCCACAAAACACTTCTCCTGGAAGGGAAGCTTCTCCAGCTGGACCAAGGCTATGTCATTCTCATAGGTAGAGGCATTGTACCTGAAAAAATAATTATGAAGTTAGATAGATAGACAGAGAGACAGACAGACAGACAGACAGACAGACAGACAGTACTGACAGTGGGTGGATGCGTATTTCTTCCACAGGAACAATGTCTGTGGTGTCCTGAGCTTTAGACTTCTTCCAGAGAGAAAACTTCACCTTGAAGTGATTTGGGTTGGTCCTGATGGAGACACACACACACACACACACACACACACACACACACACTATGGTTACTATGAT
>CASHTC010000917.1:17500-22500 GCA_949357725.1 Hyperoplus immaculatus | reverse complement strand
ACCGGCTACTTGCTGCAGTTGGTGTAGCGCTCACAACGTCAAAAACCCCGTTCTGCCGTTGTAAACAGACGGACCGCGGCTCTGAACCGCTCTGACTACAGCGATAGGAGGTGATGACATAAACTCTCGGATGCTCAAAATTCTACTCGACCGCCGTAGCCGTCCTCTCAACCGTCGTTGCTTAAATAAAAGAAAACTCTGATGAAACAGTGAAACAGAACTTATAACACAGAATGTAAGAATGCAGCAAAAAGGCAAATACAGTATGAAGCAAGTCCAATCAAAATATATATTTACACATGTGCCTCGTTGAGTTAGCTAGTACTTTATATATGGAGAAAATCCGTTATGAGATCCCAGGGAAAGCAGAGAAGTTTAAACAGATATGGCAGCCTTTCCTGGACTATATAACAGTACTGAAGGGACCTACATGACACCTCGTTGACTTTTTATTTTCTGCTTAACATTTAGTTTAGTCCTTAGAAACCTGTAGAGTAGAGGACGCCATGTTAGCTGTTATAGAAACCTGTTGAGTAGAGGACGCCATGTTAGCTGTTATAGAAACCTGTAGAGGAGAGGACGCCATGTTGCATTTTTTAGATTTATTTTGTCTTTTGTTTGTGTGTTCATGTTTTCAGTTGTGTGTTTGTGTTCTTTAAAAAAAAAGTATTTAAAACATATCTATCAACTTACAGACATTGTTGTGAACTCAGAAACTCTCTCTCTCTGTTTCTCTCTCTCTCTGTCCCTCTCTGTCTGTCTCTCTCTCTCTCTCTCTCTCTCTCTGTCTCTCTCTGTCTCTCTCTGTCTCTCTCTGTCTCTCTCTCTCTCTCTCTCTCTCTCTCTCTCTCTGTCTATGTCTCTCTCTCTCTCCCTGTCCGTTTGTACACAGGTAAAGTTGTTCTTAAACATAGAAATAAATGAACTTACAGACATTGTTGTGAGCTCAGAAACTCGTCTTCCCAGATGTCTTGAGTAGCAGTGGGCTCCGGGGTAGTGGAGAGAACAGCTGGTGATGTGGGGGGCAGTATCTGTGGTATCTTTGGTTTACCCTGAATCTGCTCCATATCTGGAGGGTCCCCAGCACTGGACTGGTAGCTCTGCTGGAGCCAGAAGGAAAAAATGCATTAAAATACACTTACAAAAAAATAATGTTTTACGCAGATGACACCTCTGTATTTCTGCCAAAGTGAGTTTTAGGTCCTTGTTCAATTTAGCTTTTTTTAGTTTGAATTAATTTTCGTAATGACAGAATGTAAAAATAAATAAATAAAACAAAATAAGTTTTGAATTGAAAATCAAACTTTATTCAAAGAGCTTTTTTTCATACACAAAAACTTTCAACAGATATCCATGAATAAGCAGAGCGGTAGAACCTCTAAGAAAGGCCGTGTTGGGGCGCTCCGGTGGTGTGGTGGATAGAGCGCGTACTATATTGGCTCCGGCCTTCGTTGCAGTGGTCGCGGGTTCGAATCCGACCCGTGGACCTTTACTGCAGGTCATCTCTCCCTCTCTCTCTCTCTCTCTCTCTCTCTCTCTCTCTCTCTCAATAAAACTGGAAACCTTTGGCTGTTCTAACATTTAGAACATTAATGCAATCTAGATTTAGCAACTAAACTCTAAGTCACCAATTCTGGAGAATGCTTGTTGCCAAAATAACTTCTTGTCTTTTGGGCCCCTTTGTTTACATACCAGTTTACAGAGCCTAGGCTGTGCATTAACACTGGGTTTTTTTTCCAGCACACACACAGTACAGACAGGTAGTGGATCATGAGGAGATATTCACTGATTCACGGATTTTGACAACAGAATTGCATACTGTACCTTTTACTATTGTAAGTTGTGTATTGATTCTTGCTTGCATCAGAATAGAAAACCCCGGGTAAAAACACACACACACACACACACTCACTCACTCACTCACTCACTCACTCACTCACTCACTCACTCACTCACTCACTCACTCACTCACTCACCCACTCACTCACTCACTCACTCACTCACTCACTCACCCACCCACTCACTCACCCACCCACGATATCAAGTGATGAGGTGAAGATGTATTTAGTTATTTATTCTATAGTACTTCTTCTTCTTCTTGGTCTTCCAATAATAAGGTGATATTCACTGATTTTGACAACAAACTTTCTCCAGAGTTGCTGACTTAACAATGTGTTAGAATACTATTCTATATACCCACACACACACACACACACACACACACACACACACACACACACACACACACACACACGCACACACGCACACACACACACACACATGGAACACACACTTAAAGATATAAGGAAACTGTTGTTAACTCACCGTTTCAGAGTATATGACGAGAAGAAAGACCAAAAAAATACCAAATCCAACTTTTCTCATCGTAACAACAAGAATCAAATTTCTTGCTTGAAAAAAAAAAATGATGTCGCAAATTAACAAAATAAAAAACTGTCTTGAACTAGATATTAAAATACCTAGAAACACAGACAGAAACACAGACAGAGAGACAGACAGAGAGACAGACAGATATTAATGCAGTAAGGTAGACAGACAGAGAGACACAGACAGAGAGCTAGTTAACCCAGCGGTAATGGGGACATTAGACCGACTGCTATCTCTCCCACTGTGTCCACTGTCAATGCCATAAATCAATGATTGGCTCATCTGGGCAAACATGAACACACAGCCTGGACTCCTGATGCCAGTAAATGCCCCAAAACAATCGATAAAGGGGTGTGTGTGTGTGTGTGGGGGGGTGGGGGGGGGGGGGGGGGGGGGGGGTCTGTGAAACTAAAGGAAGGTTCTAAAGGAAAATGCAGGTCTGGTCAGATTTGAGACAAAAATGTATTGCTACTTTTTTTTTTACTTCTTTTTTTTGGGGCATTTTTATGCTTTATTGATAGTGTAGAGACAGAGTTGAAATGTGGCAGAGAGGGGAGTGACATGCAGAGAACGACCGCGGGCTGGAATCGAACCCGGGTCCGCTGCTGGCCGAGGCCCATGGGGGGGGGGGGGGGGGGGGGGGGGGGGGGACGCCCTACCAACTGAGCTAAGGGCGCCCCCTTGCTTTTTTTTAAATAAATCTTTTTAGTGTATTTTTATAAATATTTTGTAATAAATATTTGTAATTTTTTTAATATATATATAGGGGAGAATGGGGTGATCTGAGCCACTTTTTACATTTGCTCCTCTGTAAGCGAGCTAAAATGATTTATCACTCAAATTTACACATTTCCCATTAATTCAGGATGTTTCATAGAAATGGGCATTAGCAGAATTTTTTCAAGACAAAGGGCAGTGAAAATATGATTGTTTTAAAAAAAGTTGTCATGTGGCTCACTTTACCCCAGCTGTGGGGTAAACTGAGACAGACCAGAAAAATCAAGGGGGTAAACTGATCCACTTACTTTTTCCCCTCTGAAACTACCATAACAACACATATTGTAACAGTTAGAATCCTGAAAGCTAGCCACACATTCCAGAACTAATGTTGGACTAGTAAAAGAATGATGGGGTTTGGTCAATTAAGCAAAGCAAATTTTCTAAACACTTGAAAGCAACTCTGAACAAAATCAAATACAACATATTATAATTCAAAAGGTTTTAAAAAGATTCAAATGAAAGATAGAACCAGTTAGATTAGAGCACAGTCTGGGGGTCAGAACACAGGACCCTTAGAGCCAGCTTGTGTCTGGGGGTCAAAGCATAGGAAAATCAGAACCAGCGAGAACAGCCTGGGACTCAGAACACAGGAGAAGACCCAACTGGATTATAACATCAGCCTGTCATACTCTACAACTCTACATTTCAGCCCTGAAGGTTACAGGGAAAGATGAGAAGGTGCTCTTTCCGTGTGGTTGCCCCAGGTCGTCTTCCTGGTGTATTTCCTTGGCATGATGGCTTTTCTACAATGTGTATGACATTAAAATAAAACATATGTTATGTAATATTACTTTAAAATATGTTTAAGACTAAACTTAACTTGTGCCTCATGGTGGGGGAAAGTGAGACAGTGTCTCACTTTCCCCCACAGCATTTGGCTCACTTTCCCCCACCACCACAATTTGAGAAAAAACTACCTCTCTTTAGCATTTCAGGCTAATCTTCAGTTATCAGCATCACATGGTTTCATATGTTGGTAGTTCATCAACACGTATGATAGAAGTTTTTCTACGTGAATACATTTGCTTTGGCACAACAGTTGATTAAGTTGACAGCAAGAAAATGTACTTTTACATGCAAAATACCTATTTTGGTGAAAAAAACATGCTTACCACATCACCATGAGCTCCTCTCTTTCAGGGCCATGGGGAAATGAGAGGGGCTTGAAAACATGTATCTCACATGACCAAAAATGTTTTCCGTTGCCTAGATACAGGGGGTGGCTCACATTACCCGATGCCTCAGATTCCCCCGTTCTCCCCTATTATATATTTTTTAAATTATATTAATTGTTTTACTTTATTTTTATACATCTTTCCACTGTTCCCCTGGTGAGAATAAACAGATTGAAGTACAAACCAGTTAATGTTCAACTCTGTATCAATAGAAAATAGATCGTTTCAAAATCACTGTTTACTTTTATCTGAGAGTCAGATCTGTTTACACGGGCAGCTCTGGCTGTATTACACACTGGTGATCTAAAGGGACAATGTGTAGAATTTAGTGTCATTTTTCAGAATGGATTTCCTAAAAACACACACACACACACACACACACACACACACACACACACACACACACACACACACATACAGCCTTATACGTTTTTATATATAGTGGGCGTCCTGGGGAAATGCACCTGTTGGAAGACCAAGAAGAAGAAGTACTATAGAATAAATAACTAAACACATCTTCACCTCATCACTTGATATTGTGGAAAGACTTGAGGCAGTGGTGGATGAGTGAGTGAGTGAGTGAGTGAGTGTGTGTGTGTGTGTGTGTGAGTGAGTGAGTGAGTGAGTGAGTGAGTGTGTGTGTGAGTAAGTGAGTGA
>CASHTC010000917.1:0-5000 GCA_949357725.1 Hyperoplus immaculatus | reverse complement strand
GTTTAAATGTCTTTGTGAATCATAAGACTGAATATATTTCCATAATGTTCTTCAGACGTACACGGTGTCTAGCTGTGTGTGGAAAGTTTGCTTAAATTATTTGTATTTCTTTGTATAATTTTATCATGTTCAATAAAGTACTTTAAGCAATGTCAAAGTATAAATGAAGATGACAACTTTTTTATTTATTTTAATTTTTGTGTTTTTAACTTGCGTATATAATATCGAAATAAATACAAATAAATTAAACTAAAGTGACTAAAAAATTAATAAAAAAGACTTACTTCACACAGACAGACAGACAGACGGACAGACAGGCAGACAGGCAGACAGACAGACAGGCAGACAGACAGACAGAGACAGGCAGGCAGACAGACAGACAGAGACAGGCAGACAGAGACAGGCAGGCAGACAGGCAGACAGACAGACAGACAGACAGGCAGGCAGACAGGCGGACAGACAGACAGACAGACAGACAGACAGGCAGGCAGACAGACAGACAGACAGACAGACAGACAGACAGGCAGGCAGGCAGACAGACAGACAGACAGACAGTTTCTTACTTTGGGGTATTTCTGTTGGTAGGGTTCCAGCAGTGCTTCAGCCTCCACCAGGTTTCCCTCTCCGGTTCCTGAACAAACACATTCAGATTATGAGTAAATATGTTTAGAACTTTCAGTGTGTGTTAATTCCAGCGCCCCCCTTTGGACTAAAGCGGTAGTGTTTTTACCACGCCAGCTGTTGTTCCTGGGTGAGCGTATACCCATGACAAAGGCATTAAAAAAAACTATATAAAAATAGCATTCTTCAGCACTGATGGTCTCGTTTGCTGTTACATGTAATTTATGATCATCAGAGGAAAAATTAGACTGTTTCAGAAATATTTAAAAGTTCCTCGTAGCTACTTTAAATTACCAAAATGTACATGATATTCACATTGTGTGTGTGTGTGTGTGTGTGTGTGTGTGTGTGTGTGTGTGTGTGTGTGTGTGTGTGTGTGTGTGAGTGTGTGTTTTATTCCTACCCAGAATGAGAGAGACATAAGTGTTGTAGAAGAGCAGAGTGAGAGAGCAGAGAATGGCCCGTAGACTGTGGCTGGACGCTCCCTCTCTCAGCTGGGACAGACCAAACCGCTGAGAACACAGAAACATATTAAAGGAATACTTCACCCATACGGAACAGGCGTTCTATCATTATAAAATCACTATTATAATATAATGAATGAGGTTTTTCTTCCCTCAGTCTTCCCTTGGCCCAGCTGTCCTGTTAATCCTAAACCTACATTTTACCATGTGTGATGTCACGCATGGTAAAATGTAGGGTTAGACAGTGAGACCATAAAACACTCTTTCTGCCTTTTCTCAGGCTAGGATGAACCGATTTCTAAAATGTTTGCACATTTATACTACATAGGATCTCAGCGACGATTGTTCTACTGACCCTGTTTCCTGAGAACCCAATAAACTCCAGTAACCTCAGAATCCTCTGGGGCAGAAGAGACAACATCTGGAAGACAAATCACATCAAATCAGAATGAAATAAGCGATTAAATCATGACATTTCAATCAACACATTTCACATGTCAATAAGCATATTCTGAAGAAACAAGCGACACTAGTAACACAACATGATTCCTGTCCACCTCCAAGAGAACTGAACACTCTTTATGTCATTATTGTCATGCAAGCAGCTTTTAGTTTTTATGCACCAAATATCTGGAACAAACTCCCAGAAAACTTGAGGTCAGCTGCAACCCTCAGTTCTTTTTTTTAAATCGAGTCTGAAGACTTTTCTGTTTCCATTTTAACCTGTACTTTTTATTTTATTTAAATGTTTTACTTCTTTTCATTCGCTTTTAAATGTCTTCTAATGTGTTTTATGTATTTTAATCTTGCCCCTGTAAAGCACTTTGAGTGGCCTTGTGTTTGAATTGTGCTATAGAAATAAACTTGCCTTGCCTTGCCTTGCCATCGTCCTGTATTGTTTTTTTTTTAAAGCCAAAAATGACGCTTCTACCTTTAAGGAGGTTTACACACACTAGTTCAACAGACATAAACCAGGGCATGAACCAGACAGACATAAACCAGGGCATGAACCAGACAGACATAAACCAGGGCATGAACCAGACAGACATAAACCAGGGCATGAACCAGACAGACATAAACCAGGGCATGAACCAGACAGACATAAACCAGGGCATGAACCAGACAGACATAAACCAGGGCATGAACCAGACAGACATAAACCAGGGCATGAACCAGACAGACATAAACCAGGGCATGAACCAATATAAAAAAAAAAAATCATAATTCTAAAAATAAATTCTTTCTAAAAATAACATATAACCAAAAAATAATTTAAAAAAATAGTCAAATTAAATTCTACCAACTTGAAAGAGCCAATAAAATAGAATAAATAAATAAAATTTATTAAAAATAGAAACATTAAAATCAGTGAATTAACTCCTTACCAGGTTGAAGGATCCGATGCCCAGTTTGACTCCGCCCTCAAACTGTCTGAACGAATCAGAAGCCTCGTCCTGAGATTCATTCAGACGATTCTGACACTCCCTATTGGACGAGAAGACAGTGATGTCAGAGATGGATGGATGGATGGATGGATGGATGGATGGATGGATGGATGGATGGATGGATGGATGGATGGATGGATGGATGGATAGATAGATAGATAGATAGATAGATAGATAGATAGATAGATAGATAGATAGATAGATAGATAGATAGATAGATAGATAGATAGATAGATAGATAGACTCACTTGTAGATTTGGTAGCTTGTTCGAATCTTGATGCCTCCTTTGATGAAACTGATCATGTTCTCATCCTGTAAGAGAGGGAGCGAGAAAGAGAGAGAGAGAGAGAGAGAGAGAGAAAGAGAGAGAGAGAGAGAGAGAGAGAGAGAAAGAGAGAGAGAGAGAGAGAGAGAGAAAGAGAGAGAGAGAGAAAGAAAGAGAGAGAGAGAGAGAGAGAAAGAGAGAGAGAGAGAGAGAAAGAGAGAGAGAGAGAAAGAGAGAGAGAGAAACAGAGAGAGAGAAAGAGAGAGAGAGGGTTAGACATCTAGGCAGAAGGCCACCAAAGCAGACAGTACATGCAAACAAACAAACTAAAGTCAAAACGACAAAACATAAGCAGCACATGACAGATATAGAGCGAGCTACACAGAAGCTACGGTGGCCTTGAGGACAAGAAGCTATAAGAGACAGAGAGACGGACGGACGGATGGAAAGACAGACAGACAGTAAGACAGACAGACAGGCAGATACAGTATCTCACAAAAGTGAGTACACCCCTCACATTTCTTCACATTTTTCTTTATATCTTTCCATGGGACAACACTGAATAAATGACACTTTAATACAATGTAAAGTAGTCAGTGTACAGCTTGTATAACAGTGAAAATTTACTGTCCCCTCAAAATAACTCGACACACAACCATTAATGTCTAAACTGCTGGCAACAAAAGTGAGTACACCCCTTAGAAAAAATTTACAAATTGGGCCCAAAGTGTAAATATTTTGTGTGGCCACCATTATTTTCCAGCACTGCCTTAACCTTCTTGGGCATGTAGTTCACTAGAGCTTCACAGGTTGCAACTGGAACCCTCTTCCACCCATTTATGACAGCATCACAGAGCTGGTGGATATTAAAGACCTTGCGTTCCTCCACCTTCCATTTGAGGATGCCCCAAAGATGCTCAATAGGGTTTAGGTCTGGAGACATGCTTGGCCAGGCCATAACCTTTACCCTCAGCTTTTTTAGCAAGCCACTGGTCGTCTTGGAGGTGTGTTTGGGGTCGTTATCATGTTGCAATACCACCCTGCGGCCCAGTTTACGAAGGTTGAGTGCACATGGTCAGCGTCGTACACAGAGGTTGGCTTTGGAAAATAGACGTATGAGTGCTGCCAGCATTGCTGAAGGGCTTGAAGGGGTGGGGGGTCAACCTGTCCAGTGCTCAGACCATACGCCGCACTCTGCATCATACTGGTCTGCATGGTTGTCATCCCAGAAGGAAGCCTATTCTAAAGATGATGCACAAGAAACCCCACAAAAAGTTTGCTGAAGGACAAACAGACTACGGACATGGATTACTGCAACCATGTCCTGTGGTCTGATGAGACCAAAATACATTTATTTGGTTCAGATGGTGTTAAGAGTGTGGAGCGGCAACCAGGTGAGGAGTACAAAGACAAGTGTGTCTTGCCTAGAGTCAAGCATGGTGGTTGGAGTGTCATGGTCTGGGGCTGCATGAGTGCTGCCAGCACTGGGGATCTACAGTTCATTGAATTCTAACATGTACTGTGACATACTGAAGCAGAGCATGATCCCCTCCCTTCATAAACTGGGCCGCAGGGCAGTACTGCAACATGATAACGACCCCCAAACACCCCTCCGAACGACCACTGGCTTGTTAAAGAAGCTGAGGGTAAAGGTTATGGACTGGCCAAGCATGTCTCCAGTCTTAAACCCTATTGAGCATCTTTGGGGCATCCTAAAACGGGAGATGGAGGAGCGCAAGGACTCTAATATCCACCAGCTCCTTGATGTCGTCATGAATGGGTAGAAGAGGGTTCCAGTTGCAACCTGTGAAGCTCTAGTGAACTACATGCCCAAAAGAGGGTTAAGGCAGTGCTGGAAAATAATGATGGCAAAACAAAATATTGACACTTTGGGCCCAATTTGGACATTTGTTCTTAGGGGTGTACTCACTTTTGTTGCCAGCAGTTTAGACATTAATGGCTGTGTGTCGAGTTATTTTGAGGGGACAGTAAATTTACACTGTTATACAAGCTGTACACTGACTACTTGACATTGTATCAAAGTGTCATTTATTCAGTGTTGTCGCATGGAAAGATATAATGAAATATTTGAAGAAATGTTAGGGGTGTACTCACTTTTGTGAGATACTGTATATAGATAGATAGATAGAAAGAGAGAGAGAGACAGAGAGACAGGCAGAGAGACAGACAGACAGACACACAGA
>CASHTC010000915.1:35000-42500 GCA_949357725.1 Hyperoplus immaculatus | reverse complement strand
TGTGTGTGTGTGTGTCTGTGTCTGTGTGTGTGTGTGTCTGTGTCTGTGTCTGTGTGTTGGTGTGTGTGTGTGTGTGTGTGTGTGTGTGTGTGTGTGTGTGTGTGTGTCTGTGTGTTAGTTACTGTGTCTGCTGCTGACCACACTCACCTTTTTCAAAGAATATCTACAAACCATACCTCAGAACTTTCTAGTGTGTGTTAATTCTAGCGCCCCCCTTTGGACAAAAGCAGTAGTGTTTTTACTACGCCAGCTGTTGTTCCTGGGTGAGCGTATACCCATGACAAAGGCATTAAGAAAAACTATATATAAATAGCATTCTTTAGCACTGATGGTCTCGTTTGCTGTTACATGTAATTTATGATCATCAGAGGAAAAATGAGACTGTTTCAGAAATATTTAAAAGTTCAACATAGTAATAACACATCTAAGTCAAGACAATATTCTGATTAATGTGTTTAGAAATAATCAAATATGAAACTAGGGAGAGTTGGCTCGTTCTCAATGTTTACTGCTTCCAGTTATGACACATTAATGATTGACTGTGTGTGTGTGTGTGTGTGTGTGTGTGTGTGTGTGTGTGTGTGTGTGTGTGTGTGTGTGTGTGTGTGTGTGTGTGTGTGTTTACATCTGTAGTGGAAAATATTAACAGGGATTGGTCATAGCGTGTGAATATTCCATGTTCGGCAAAACACAAGTGTAAGTGTGTGATTATTAGTTTGTGTGTGTGTGTGTGTGTGTGTGTGTATGTTTGTCTCAATGAGTGTGTGTGTGTTCGTCTCAATGTGTGTGTGTGTGTGTGTGTGTGTGTGTGTGTGTGTGTTCGTCTCAATGTTTGTGTGTGTGTGTGTGTGTGTTCGTCTCAATGTTTGTGTGTGTGTGTGTGTGTGTTCGTCTCAATGTGTGTGTGTGTGTGTGTGTGTGTGTGTGTGTTTGTCTCAATGTGTGTGTGTGTGTGTGTGTGTGTGTTTGTCTCAATGTGTGTGTGTGTGCAGTGGCGTGCACAGGTAGACCTGAAGTGGTGCTGAATCACCTGCCCTTTTCCCCTGGCCCAATCAAGTGCCCTTTTGAAAAAACATAAAATAAAAAAAATCTGAAAGTTTTTTTTTTTTTTTACAGTGTATGTGGCCCATGCCGACATTGTCATCTATAAATGCTCAACAATTAAAAACTTTGACAATAATGCCCCAATAAATATGCCCCCCCTCCTCCTCCGCACACACTTCCTTTGTCAACGTGAACGCACAGAGTGGACACAAACGGAGGCGCGTTGCCGCAGCAGTTCACAGCTGCTGCACACACACACACCTACTCCCCGGCCTGCCCTGCCCCACCAGCGAGGTAACACATACATGAATGGAGTCAAGAGTGTATTGTTTGCCCCCTAGGCCTCAGTTGCCAAGCTATAACTTGCATTTATTTGTCTCTGTTTTAAAGTAGCCTCTATCATGCAGCGCCACACAGCTGAGCATACATTAGCCGACTGTCCTGCTTAACAAGCTAGCCCAAAACAATAATAGATATGACGTGATGAACACAACTAATGTCGGCGGAGTTTGTCATTGGTACAGCATGTGAATCTATCAGTATGCTGAATATTTAGTGTTGTTTAGGTTTACTTTAGGCTGTATAATTATAATGCAGTAATTTATTTGCTAAATGACAAACAGGCAATTCCCAATTGCCTGCAGATAAAGTAGCCTTGTGCCTGGTTGTAATGTAACCAAGCAGTCTTATTTTATATGGTTGGTCTCTTTTTATTTACAAATTGCAGTATAATGCCTAGAAAGGAGAGGTTAAAAAGGAAAAAGAAAGGGAGCTACAGCAGGCAGCCCAGGGGAGCAGCTCTCTGCTCTCCTGGATGAAAGCATCCACCAGCAGAAAGGAGGAAGATGAAGATGAAGGGTCAGAGTCAAGACCAGAGTCATGTTAACTGTCCATTCTTAAGCCTGGTCTTAACTACGCCCTACTTAGCAGTTACAACCAGGCTTAGTTAAGACCAGTTGGGCCTTTTAAAGCTCATATTTTAATGTTGAACTGTTCCTCTAATGTTATTGAAATATCTGAAAAGCTGTCCACACATTTTATTTTAACTACTGGCCTGCGTTATCACTCAGGCACGGTGCCTCCTCAACCCCCGTGCCTCGTTTGGCCGCAGCAATGGATTACTGCAAGGGGGAGAGGTAACAACAACAAACTTCCACAGCAAACAAGTGTGCAAGTGTCGAACCGGTTTACTCCACTGATGCAAGTCCCTGGATTTCCCTCTGATGACCAAGATAGCATAGCGCCTTCACACAACAAGGTAAGGCCCGAAAGCCAAGAGCCACAGAGAGAGCTAACAACCGGGCTAACCAAGCTAACAACAGAGCCTGAAACCCTGATAGTTGGAGACTTTTCTGTTAGAGATACGAAAAGCATGTGTAGGGTTGATACCACAGTACTCTGCTTTCCCAATGATATGACCATTCCTGTTTATTTTTTGAGAGTAAAATGTCTGTGCACACAACTGATCAATCAAAAGTAATCAAAAAACGGTATATTACAGAAAATACCAGTGAAACATTTATTCAAGCTTTTTCTTTAATACCACCCCTCCCCTGTAACTCAGTTAAGGAGCTCTTAGACAACTTTAATGGCAAAATTACAAGTGTTATAGATGCTATTGCGCCCACTAAGATGAAGGCTGTCTCTGGTAAGAAAAGATCTCCTTGGAGAAATGCCCCGCAGGTCAGAATAGAAAGAAGAGAGTGCCGTAAAGCAGAACGCAGGTGGCGAAAAACAAATCTCCAGGTTCATTATGACATCTTCAAAGAGAAACTGTGCACGTTTAACTCAGAGATGAAAAGTGCAAGGCAGTCTTTCTTTTCTGACATCATCACCAAGAACAACAACAATGCACGCGCCCTGTTTGCTACTGTCGACAGATTAACAAACCCTCCTGTGTCAGTAGCGTCTGAACATCTCTCCACGAGGGCCTGCAATGAATTTGCCTCCTTCTTTACTGAGAAAATTCACAAAATTAGACAAGCTGTCATCGCTATGCCCACTTAAAATCAATCCAAATGCAATGACACGATTTTATCTGATAAACCACAAAAACCTGGAGGACATTATACAACACCTCAACTCCTCCTCCTGTTGCCTTGACATTCTGCCCACAGGCTTCTTTAAAACTGTTTTTAGCTGTATGGCCTCAGATGCCAAAATACATTACTGATCTGCTGATACGTTATGAACCGTCCAGAGCCCTTAGGTCGTCTGGGACAGGTCTACTTACAGTCCCTAGAGTTAGGACTAAACAAGGAGAAGCAGCTTTTAGTTATTATGCACCAAATCTCTGGAACAAACTCCCAGAGAACTTGAGGTCTGCTGCAACTCTCAGTTCTTTTAAATCGAGTCTGAAGACTTTTCTGTTTCCATTTTAACCTGCAATTTTTATTTTATTTAAATGTTTTACTTCTTTTCATTCGCTTTTAAATGTCTTCTAATGTGTTTTATGTATTCTAATCTTGCCCCTGTAAAGCACTTTGAGTGGCCTTGTGTTTGAATTGTGCTATAGAAATAAACTTGCCTTGCCTTGCCTTGTGGGTGTGTGTGTGTGTGTGTGTGTTTGTTCGTCTCAATGAGTGTGTGTGTGTTCGTCTCAATGTGTGTGTGTGTGTGTGTGTGTGTTTGTTCGTCTCAATGAGTGTGTGTGTGTTCGTCTCAATGTGTGTGTGTGTGTGTGTGTTTGTTCGTCTCAATGAGTGTGTGTGTGTTCGTCTCAATGTGTGTGTGTGTGTGTGTGTGTGTGTGTGTCTCAATGAGTGTGTGTGTGTTCGTCTCAATGTGTGTGTGTGTGTGTGTGTGTGTGTGTGTGTTTGTCTCAATGAGTGTGTGTGTGTTCGTCTCAATGTGTGTGTGTGTGTGTGTGTGTGTGTGTGTCTCAATGAGTGTGTGTGTGTTCGTCTCAATGTGTGTGTGTGTGTGTGTGTGTGTGTGTGTTTGTCTCAATGAGTGTGTGTGTGTTCGTCTCAATGTGTGTGTGTGTGTGTGTGTGTGTGTGTGTGTGTGTGTGTGTGTGTGTGCACTCATCATCATACATTGTCAATCATCAGTATATGTTTCATATTTTCCACTGGTTGCAGCAGTTGTCGAGGAGCAAATAACCTGTTTCAACACACACACACACACACACACACACACACACACACACACACACACACACACACACACACTGTGACTAATGGCGTCGTTTGTTTTGCTGTCATGTTATTTTCCTGAAGAACACGTCACCTATTAGAGCTGATAATGACTTCATCCTTCACTGCTTTCTCTGTGTGTGTGTGTGTGTGTGTGTGTGTGTGTGTGTGTGTGTGTGTGTGTGTGTGTGTGTGTGTGTGTGAGGGGGAGCGAGAGAGTTTGTTTGTGTGAAAAAAAAAAAATTGCCAATGTAAGACGACTCTATTTATTCAGCACTTTTCACACACCAGACTCAAAAGACTCAAAGTGCTTTACACACACACACACACACACACACACACACACACACACACACACACACACACACACACACACACACACACACACACACACACACACACACACACACACACACACACACACACACACACTAACTTGTACAGAAATCCGTGGTGTACATGAATATGAACATTTGAAAAAAAAAATCCAGTGTTAATACACAGTCTAGGCTCTGTCATTGGGCATGTTGTTAGCTACTTTATTTACATTCCAGTTTACAGAGCCTGGGCTATGAATTAACATTGGACTTTGTTCAGCACAAACACAGTACAGACAGGTAGCAGATCATGAGGAGATATTCACACAGTACAGACAGGTAGTGGATCATGAGGAGATATTCACACAGTACAGACAGGTAGTGGATCATGAGGAGATATTCACTCAGTACAGACAGGTAGTGGATCATGAGGAGATACTCACTCAGTACAGACAGGTAGTGGATCATGAGGAGATATTCACTCAGTACAGACAGGTAGTGGATCATGAGGAGATATTCACTCAGTACAGACAGGTAGTGGATCATGAGGAGATATTCACTCAGTACAGACAGGTAGTGGATCATGAGGAGACATTCACTCAGTACAGACAGGTAGTGGATCATGAGGAGATATTCACTCAGTACAGACAGGTAGTGGATCATGAGGAGATATTCACTGATTTAGACTAAAAAGTGATTTTGACAACAAGCGTTCTCCAGAATCACCGACTACACCTCTACATTTTTTAAACTTGTAAGGCAAGGCAAGGCAAGTTTATTTCTATAGCACAATTCAGACACAAGGCCACTCAAAGTGCTTTACAGGGGCAAGATTAGAATACACAATACACATTATAAAACATTTAAAAGCAAATAAAAGAAGCAAATAAAATAAAAAGTACAGGTTAAAATGGAAACAGAAACGTCTTCAGACTCGATTTAAAAGAACTGAGAGTTGCAGCAGACCTCAAGTTCTCTGGGAGTTTGTTCCAGAGATTTGGTGCATAATAACTAAAAGCTGCTTCTCCTCGTTTAGTCCTAACTCTGGGGACTGTAAGTATACCTGTCTGTCTGTCTGTCTGTCTGTCTGTCTGTCTGCCTCCTTGTTTAGTCCTAACTCTGGGGACTGTAAGTAGACCTGTCCCAGACGACCTAAGGGCTCTGGACGGTTCATAACGTATCAGCAGATCAGTAATGTATTTTGTAGGATTAACACACACACACGCACACGCACACACACACACACACACACACGCACACACTTACACACACACACACACACACAAACACACGCGCACACACACACACACACACACACACACACACAATCAAACTGAGTGATGTGTATATTCACTCACGGACACATTAAATCTCCCTCCATACATACAGTAGTATTCCTCCTAGTCAAATGATTACAGTCACTTTGGCTGTTAGGAGAGTGGAGTGGGTTCAAATCCCTTTCTTCCAATAAATATTACATGTCTATGTATGTGTGTGTGTGTGTGTGTGTGTGTGTGTGTGTGTGTGTGTGTGTGTGTGTGTGTGTGTGTGTGTGTGTGTGTGTGTCTGTGTGTGTGTGTGTGTGTGTGTGTGTGTGTGTGTGTGTGTGTGTGTGTGTGTGTGTGTGTGTGTTCCCCCTGTCCAGAAGTTAAGGGAAACAGTAGGTGGTAGGTATAATATGTAGCGGAGCATAGAGGTTAGGCCGGTCGTCAGGGGAACCAGTGTGTGTGTGCGTGTGTGTGTGTGTGTGCGTGTGTCTGTCTGTGTGTGTGTGTGTGTGTGTGTGTGTGTGTGTGTGTGAGAGAGAGAAAAGTGAAATCTCATCCAGTCTATTGTAGGGAAGTTGTCAGGATTTATTAGGCAAGGTAAGCGCTCTGAGCCCCCTGCCTGTCGTAAAACACACACACACACACACACACACACACACACACACACACACACACACACACACACACACACACACACACACACACACACACACACACACACACACACGTTCGTACAGCTATACTTGTGAGGACACTCATTGACATAATTCATTCCCTAGCCCCTTACCCTAACCCTAACCATCCAAACTAAATGCCTAACCCCAACCCTTACACTAACCCTAACATAAACCTAATTCATACCTGAACCTTAAAACCTAGTGTTAACCCTCAAACAGCCCTCTAAAGGCCTGTCCTTAAAACCTAGTGTTAACCCTTAAACAGCCATTTAAAGGCCTGTCCTTAAAACCTAGTGTTAACCCTCAAACAGCCCTTTAAAGGCCTGTCCTTAAAACCTAGTGTTAACCCTCAAACAGCCCTTTAAAGGCCTGTCCTTAAAACCTAGTGTTAACCCTCAAACAGCCCTTTAAAGGCCTGTCCTGAAAACCTAGTGTTAACCCTCAAACAGCCCTTTAAAGGCCTGTCCTTAAAACCTAGTGTTAACCCTCAAACAGCCCTTTAAAGGCCTGTCCTTAAAACCTAGTGTTAACCCTCAAACAGCCCTTTAAAGGCCTGTCCTTAAAACCTAGTGTTAACCCTCAAACAGCCCTTTAAAGGCCTGTCCTTAAAACCTAGTGTTAACCCTCAAACAGCCCTTTAAAGGCCTGTCCCAAAGGAAGAACCGGACTAAATGTCCTAAATTTCCCAAAAAAAATTAATTTCTGAGGTCTAAAACTCAAATTGGTCCTCACAAAGATAGTTGAAGAAGTAAACAAACACGCACACACACACACGCCCACACGCAAACGCACACACACACACACACACACACACACACACACACACACACACACACACACACACACACACAACACACACACACACACACACACAGTGGAGTCATAAAGTGGCCCCAGATAACTTACTCTGAGCACAGGGACTGGGTGACATCATGACAGCGAGGCCTTTTCCATGTTTTCTTTTGCCGGAGCGAAAGTCAAGAGAGAGAGAGAATGTTTGTGTGTGTGTTTGTGTGTGCGTTTGCGTGTGTGTTTGTGTGTGTGTGTGTCTGTACTG